>RXOD01004399.1:0-22920 GCA_005223375.1 Amoebophrya sp. AT5.2
AAGGGGGTGCACCATCCCCAACCAATCATCGTTCTGTGCAACTTTAAAAATCAATCGCTGTACGGAGTCCCCCGTCTCGCAGACGAAAACCCGAACGCGATATCACAGTAGCTGTACGTAGGATCAGCAGAATGAAGAGCATTACTTCACCAATCACCATTTTTTTCGGCGTTCTATTTCAAGCGGGTGTGGTCCCCTTGTTCTAGGTCGTCTCCTTCGTCCCCGTCGAAGTCTAGTCTGACTCCATCGAAGCTGAATCCCTCGTCGTCCGACAACGTGTTTTTTCCTTCCTGCCTCATGCCCAATCCGAGCCGTACCCCCCGTCCTCCGTCGCCGTCCACTTGTGCTAGTTCCACTGAGTCATCCGCTGTGTCACCATCAAGTTGCATCCCCCGGCTAGTGTAGCCGCCGCTCCCGCGGCTTCCGCACTTTTGGCGCTGGCTGATTCGCGCCATGGCCACGTCGCTGTATCTGTAGAAGACGCACCCGCAAAGGCAAAGTGACAATACGCACCACCACGCGTACGACGTGGCCGCGGTCAGATTGGTATTCGTACTTCCGCTCGTTCTACTTGTTACCGCATGCTCGACCTCTACCGTCACATCTCCTCGTGACGAGCCTAAATTTGAAGTTGATGCAGCTGCTGAGGCCGGAAAGTTTGCGTCTGGGGGTGCTGTTCCTGCTTCTGGAGCCGGTCCCGGCGCCGCGGCGAGTGGCACGTTGGCGTTCACTTTAAAGTTTTCTGGGTACTTTTCCTTGAAGCTGTCGCACTCCCGGACCGAGGCCAGGTCGCCGGTCGTGGCGAAGCCCTTGCACTGAAGGAGGAGGTGCAAGTCCCTAAACGTGAACCACTCCAGCTCGATAACCTCCCTCACGACTTGTTGTACTGCGTCCCCGGCCCCTTCACGACCTGGACCTGCGTCGATCGTCAGCGTCGGCGTCTCGCCGCGTTTCCACTTGATGCGGAGCCCAGGTTGGAACTGGGAAGCACCCACCTTGGTCGCACCGTCCTTCAAGAACTTGCGGCACTCGGGCAGCGCGTTGAGTCGTCAGGCCATGCAGCTCACGATCTGCCCAGTGGTGGGTGCCTGCGGAGCTCGTCGAGGAGAATTATCTCCGCTCGCAACAGATGTTTTTGTTGAGGGTGCTGGCGGTGCGGCGCTGGGTGAGGTTGGCAGGAACACTCCGCCGCCGCTTGAGCCTGTAGCGGTGCTGCCGGAAGGAGCGATACCGGAACCGGACACGACATCCTCCGGAAATACTTGGCCACCACGCACGTAACTTGCCGAGGAGGAAAGCGCAATGAGCGCGAGATGAACTTTAGACTTTGCTGAGCGCCGTACCGGCACAGTCTTGCTTGCAGTCAATCGCATCTTAATTTTCGAATTCCTTTTCCTATGCCAAAGCCAATGCCTTAAAATCATGGCACATCAAGCACTTCACAACATCGCCATTATTTGGCCACGCTCGGCGAGGAACGAAAGTCGTGCAACAGAGCCTCGCCACCCCCAGATTCATCGCTGCAGCGAGCAGTTTTAATTTTGTTCACAATCACATCTTCTCCAACAACGGAGGAAGCGTACAAAAAATCATAACCAGAACCACGACAACAATGATGAACAACAAAATCTCCGGCACGATCCAGTAAGTGTGCAGCTGTTTCGCGAGGCTGCAAATTGCGCATATTTCCGACTTTTGCGTGGAAGTTCTTGTGCTTGAGCCTGACGCTCCATCAAAAAGTCCCTTACATAAATGTTAATGTCCGGATCCGGAACCGCGCTAGTGCTAGTGCTTCCTTCGCTTCTACTGTGCCATCCCGCTCCCCGTGGAAAACGCCGGACCTGATGTGGTCAAGCATCGGCGTTCTTGTTATGGCTGCAGAGCATGTAGTAGATGTATTGATCCAAGAAGATCAAGTTGACACCTGCGCGAGACGGAAGAACTGCGGCGCAGCGCCGCAGCCGCTGATACTGTTTTCGTATTTGGTGAGCGCTGGCCACAGCCCGTTGCAGTTCTGCGCGGCGCGGAGGACATTTTCTTCCTCCTGCGAAGCAGACTCGGAAGACTCGTCCTCGTCGTCGGATGAGTCGGCCTCCGTGTCGCCATCTTCATCTTTTTGTTTCTCTTCCGACGCTTCTTCAGAGCTTGAGTTTTTTTTCTTCGCAGGTTTCTTCTTTTTCTTCTTCGATTTCTTTTTGCCCCCCTTGGGCGTCGGCTTTTGTGTCTTCCCTTTCATTTTTTGGGCGGCTGTCACAACGGCGGCGCTCCCAGAACTCGCCGCCGGCGCATGCTCACCATTCGCATTGGCCGCGGACTCGGCCTGCTCTACTTCGTTCTCTGCGGCGACGTGCGCAGCCCACTGCTTGGCCTGCTCGTGAAAGACCCGAGCGGTCATCTCTGCATCCGCCCCGGCGCAATGCGCCTTTTGCCGCGGCCCCGAGAGACAAAAATGGTCGTACAAAACACCGAGGGCCATGCTCGGATCCGTGTAGCGGAAAACTTGCAGCTTCCCTGTTGATGAAGTTGGGAGAGCGACATCGATTGATTCATTTGGATCATCGGAAGTGAAAAGGATAGAAATAGTACACTTCATCTTCAACCCTAACTAGACTACTAGTACATCTACATGCATCTTAAATTATAAATTATTTTGCTTTTTTTTTATTCGTGCAGGAGCTTCAGTGTGCTTCTTCATCGACAAACAGAAACCATCCATACAAAAAGACACACTACCGGCTCTCATGATGTGTCGCGTGTCGTAGCAAACGATTCTGTTGCCGACGAGGGCTTTCCAAAGGTCCTGGAACTCCGCGATGGAATTGACTTTGTCGAGGTCGGCGAAGAAGGTGTGGAAGAAGTGGCATATATCAAAGATGCCGTGGTGGAACACCAGTCGCGTGGGCGGCGGTTTCAAGCCTCTTGCAGTAGCATTGGCTTTGGCGGTAGATGTTGAGGACGACGCACCAGCGGCAGGTGTTATAGCGGGATTCTTTGTATTTGTTTTACCTCCCGCTGATGTGTGAGAGCTCTCGTGTTCCTGGTGTAGTGGAGGCGCCACTTTGCCTGCTGCAGCAGTCGAAGCTGCTTTCGAAGATGATGCCGCTCCTCCGCTGGGCGGCACCGCGCCTGCGCCACCGTTCGCGCTACTGGTCGCTGCCAACTCCGTTTTCGCGTGCTGCTCATTCGCCTGCTTCTGGTCCTCTGGCTTACTTGATGATTGTTCAACACTTGTTGGCGCAGCAGTCGTAGTAGTAGCAGTCCCTCCCGCACCCGCTGCTGCTGGGGCGGGTTCTTGTTCGGCCGTAATATCAGTATGCAGCTCTTCGTACGCCGGTCGATAGAGCAAAGCGTTCGCCACCTTCTCCAGCAGGCCGAAACGCGATGAGCTTTTCTCGGACTTGTTAGGAGAGGTCCTCTGGTCAAAGCAGCCGGCACGCGTAACGATGTGCGACGAGTCGATCCACTCGTTGAAATCGAATGCCGTTTCCCTGCGCAAAAAACTCAGACTGTCCCGGCTAACCGAAAAAATACGGTTCGGCTGCATTTTCCTGTGGTCGCGCGATGGGTTTCATCCTTGTGGAGGATCGATTTACTGTTGTGCGGCGTATGTACACAAACGTAAACAAAGCTGTAGAATCGGCCGCCGCGATCAATAACAAAATGAAGTTGTCTGCTTTTTTCTCCTTTGTCGTACTTCTTCGAAGATTGACCCTAAGGTAGGGCTGTACCTACGTCGTATTTTTTGGTTGGCTCAAAATAGAACAAGTGCATGTTGGATAAATAGAATTCGAATACCAGGAGTAGGTGTAGAATTTGCCCTCGTTGGCCATGTAGCAGGAGAGCCCCAATTCGATCGGCGCGAACACTTGGGCGCACTCCGACACCTCCCTCCAGTAGTCTTCGAAGCCCTTGAACCGTCTGGGCGGCCCGCCGCCCCCGCCCCCCGAGCCATCTTTTGCGCAAAATAGACCCGAAAACTCGAAGTCGATGCCAACAAAAGCCGCGTTGCTGATGTGGTACACCGCTGCGTCTACCTCCGAAGCAAACTCCATTCTATGCTTACTACTTGTTGGCACAACGACAACTGTGGAGCTGGAGGTGGTGGTCGCCGGCGTCTCTACAACTGAGGCCGCTCCTGTCGCTGCAACCGGAACCCCGACCGCACCAGCTGCACCTGCCCCTGCTCCAGGGCCCGACGCCGGCCCTGCTTCCAGCTTCTGACGTTTGGCAGAAGGCTCGGAGCCGTGCTCCTGCTGCTCATTCGCCTTCGTTTTTTTTTCGTCCGCCGCCGACATCTGCAGTACCCGGGCGAGGAAGACAAAAAACTTCCTTCAATTGCCTGTGCGGATAAAATCAATGAGGCTAAGTAATATAATGGTTGATGCGCCACAGATGCTGCGTGAGTCTTTCGTAGGATAAACAATTTTTATTTTTTGTCCATCTTATTTCTTATCTTAGGGCTAGTCTCAGTGTCAGTACGGGTTGGGGTTCACGTTCAGTACGTCAGTGTAGAGGATCCGGAGAAAGATCGGGCTCGAGATCAAGATCGAAGACAGAATGCGAGTATCCATGAACCGAGAAAACTCACCGATTTGCAATTGTAATTGATTCCACGAAACACAATTTTTATTTTAATAGAAGTGGTTGATCATTTATTTTGCCGAAAACGAATGGAACAGAACTGACTGATGTATTGAGATTGACAGACCTCGTCGAGCTGACTACTGACGTATTTTTTCAGCTAAGCTGACGAGGACAACATGTGTGTCTACTCACGTACTTCGAATTCGTCGCGCCCGGCCTCCCTGCTCGCGTACTTCTACAACGTAGGCCAATGGCACTTCTCGTTCATCTCCAGCGGGAGCGGCAGCGAGGTTCTGGCTGACAATCGGTGGTCATCTTCCTCGTCAACCTCAACACTTCTTTCTATAATAAGAAGAAGATAGAAGAAGAAGTCCATTACAAGTTCCATCCGCTGTCCACTGCCCATGCATTCATCATGAAAATAGATTCACGAAGAAATAAAGGAGGAGCGAAAACATTGATGGCTCCATGATCGCTCCTGTTACTGTAGCTTCGCGACCTGGTCACCGCCAGAAAAGAGATGATTTGGCACGCTGAGCCCGAATGCGCCGGGTAGGAATCTGCCCCCAAGGTAGTGCGTCCCCGTAAACGCCGAGACCGCCAGTTTCGGCGCTGTCAAGGATATCAAAACGTTGGGGCTCAATACACCGGTCGAAGAACCCTCGGTAGTCGGGGGCGGTCCGCTGTCCACGCACCAACCGCTCGGGATGTCCACCGAGACGACCGCGGGCGCCTTCGGCTTCGCAGCCGCAGAGGTCGCACCACTCGCAGAGGAGGAGGTCGTAGCGGTCGACGCACAGGAACTGAGAAACGCCACCAGTTCCTCGTACGGGCTGTCCTTGCCGTCGCCGCGCCAGCCCCGGAAGGAAAAGCCGAAGATCGCGTCGACGACCACGTCGTAGTCGGTGCGCCACTTTTCGAACTGCATCTCCTCAGGAGATGCCGTCACTGGCACGTCGAGCTGCTGCAGCTGCGCGACCAAATTCCGGAACAGAGCAGATGAAGACGAAGGAGCTGCACCCGATCCACCTGACGAAGTCGAGCTTGTTGCGTTCTTCGTCGAGTTATTCGCCCCCGGGTTTGCGCTGCTAATATTTGGCCGCGAGGAGATGGAGGAGAGCTCCTGCTGCAGCACAGCGTCTCTCCGCGGGTAGAACACGTGCACCTTTCCGTACCCGAAGTGGTGCAGGTGCCTCGCCATCACTAGACCGTCGCCGCCGTTGTTGCCCGGCCCCGCGAGAATCAAAAACCGGGACGCGCGGTCCGGAAACTCCTTCTCCGCGGCCTGAGCACAGGCGAGCCCCGCAAGCTCCATCAAGCTGTCCACCGAAAAATTCTGAAATAGGGCGCCGTCCACTGCAACCGCGTCCCGCTGGCAAAGGTGGGTGACCCCACGAATCACCCGGGACTCGGCGGAAAGCTTGAACATAACTTAAAGGGGACAAGACCGAGAGCAGAATGGTCTTAGAACAAAGAAAATAGACAGTATAGGTATACTTAATGAAAATATGAACAAGATGAAACAAAGCAGGCAGCCGTGCTCCTCCGAATCAAAAAAAAAAATTTTCGCATGCTGAAGAGCGAAAAAATCCCAACGGAGCACGGAGTCTCAGTGTGTCTGTGCCTAGTGCTCGTGCGACGTCGACGAGCATTGAGAGCTGCAAAAATGAAAGAATGGAGTCGCATTTAGCATTCTGCTGGGCCATCGAATTTCATTCAATTCATACTTTAGTACTTTGTCTCGCGGCAGTTGTTTCCCCTGCGACTTCTAACACTAACCGGCGGTCCCGATCGAAATTGATCCAGGAGGTAAAGAAGAGCAGTAACAGATCAATCGC
This sequence comes from Amoebophrya sp. AT5.2, assembly GCA_005223375.1. Taxonomy (NCBI): domain Eukaryota; class Dinophyceae; order Syndiniales; family Amoebophryaceae; genus Amoebophrya; species Amoebophrya sp. AT5.2. The sequence continues at coordinate 6,423 of RXOD01004399.1, forward strand.
CACCAAATCCAAAAGTCTGTGGGTGAGCGCTACAGCTGTCGGATCATGCTATGGAAAACCGAGACGCACGAGGAGCGAGCAGCTTCGTCGATCACTACACACGTAGAAGATTAGGTTTTAGGTGGAGCACGTGCGAAAATTTCGGGAAGAATGGAGAGGACAAACAACGCAGCAACACATTTCATGGTAGTCTGTGCCATCACAGCGTGCAAGCTTGTGGCACGCTGCACAACGAAATCTCATTTTTGCGGAGTATCCAGTTCCATGCGTCGTCTTGCTCTCGCTAGGTCCAAAACTGTGGGAGATCGCTGTGCGTATAGCAGCTGTTTGAGATTCGTTCGTCAAAAAAAATATTGATACACCTCAGACGTTGGTGGTCATTCAACCCTCTTCAGGAGAACGGCTTTGATGGGATGCAGCTGCAGCTAACATCAACTTTTACAACACTGGGTTTCTAATCCTACTCGTGCATCTGTGAGTACGGAAAGTCCGAAAGTCAAACAAGTTTGATTCTGCTAAGTACTGCTGAAGGTACTGCAAGTCCGTTCGTTGATGCCTGCTTCTCGTCTCCGTGTTCATTGACAGAAGTCATTGATCCATCCGCCCTATATAGTGCATTTTCGCCATACGCTTGGGCCGGCACGATCCCGGCTTCGGCTTCGAGTCATTCTCATGTTCTTGCCTGGCCCAAACACCATCAGCAAATAACGTCGTCGAACGGCATCTTGGGATCGGACGCGGTCAGATTCAGAAGTTGTACTGCTGCTGGAGCACGAGCAGCTAGAGCTAGTACTAGTCTACTTCTAGCATTCCCATCCGAAAGCGAAAAGTACAGCTCCTGATCGATCGATGGCCCTCACCCGCCTGGAGCTTCTTCTTATTTGATGTCGTGCTCAACAAAGATCTCGACATCCTCATCCCCTGTCTTTACCAGTAAGAGCAGAAGTCGTCACCAACCTCCACCTCTTCTCATCCGAGGGTATTCTCCGCCGAGTAGGTGATGTAGAGAAAGCCATCGTCGGCCTTGTAGGAGTCGTAAATCTCAGACATCAGAGCGCCGGTCTTCGGCGACGTATTGTTGACGAAAAGATAAATCGTCTGGTCCGCCGAAATCTGCGTCTGCGCCGTTGCGCACTGGTTGATGTGCTTGTGGATAATGTACTTAAATTGCCCGCACAACATCGTGTCTGGAACCTGTGGAAAAAGTATAGTAGATCGGAAATAACGATCACACAACACTGACGGAATGGGACTGGCGTCGTCTCTGTCGCTTCAGCTACTGCTCATCTGTTCGTTGTACCACTTTCACTTTCTGTTTAGACGAGTAAAAAGAATAATTTCAAATACGTGAAGATTTACTCATTGATGATGTTAATCTTGCGGCGCTAAACGCCTAGGATTTCCCGTTCTTCTTCTTCCTTCATTGCGCTGTTGCTGCTGGATTGTCAGAGGCATTACATTATACCAGGAATTTCTTCTTGTCGATGTCTGGGAGATCTGAACGCGCAGCCTTCTCGCAGATGACCGGGATGCGATCCGGGTACTTAGCGAGGATTCGTCTGGCCTCCGCGGACCTCTTCTCGAACGTTGTTTCTTTCTGGACGGACGCCATTCTTGTTCCTGGGACGAGCTGAAGCTCCAGCAGGTCCTACTCTCTGCGAGTTAGCGCTCAGGCCAAACTCTTATTTTCTACGAGCTCAAAAATTTGTTCTCTTCTACAACACAAAAACACGTACACGATGGGCTCAGGTTCTTTTTAGGGATTAGTGTTAATCTGGGGCGTTCCTTGTTGATGTACGAATACGTCAAACACGACAAACGTCAGGGTCAGACACAACCGTCGGGGTTTTTGCGTCCTGAGTTGCATGTCAGGAAAGCGCCGTAGCAAAAGTCGTGTCAATGTGCTTCGTGCTTCTTCGACTTCCTTGCCTCCTGATTTTTCTCACGACTAGTACTGGAGGTATCAATCATCATCACTGCAATTCAAGTTCGTGGCCACACCGATACTCCGCCGGAGCTGCCTCTTCTCTCAGCAAACGATTTGAAACATCACAACACTCAGCAACCGAGAACAATTTACTGCTTTATTCGTATTATTTGTGTTGACGATGGATTGCACACTCCTTCGGTACGGGTCGTATCTCCACCTGCAAAAGCAAATCCGAGTCCGATTCGATTGGCGATTCCAATCTCTTCATATTAAACTGACGACCTCCAGCTGCAAAATCTAATTGCTTCAAACTATCGTTTGTCTTTGTGCAGAAGCGGCGTATCCTATGTTCCACCAGGAGATGTACTGCAGCAGGCGCAGAGCAAAAACTAAAAGTAAACGTTAAAAACCTGCTGCTAGTAAGTGTAAGTTTAGTTGGCTACTGCGAGCGGGTCACTTTCACTTTCTATGGTATACAGAATGCTGCGTTTCTCTCCGTACAAAATCAATGTCTCACGTGCGCAGAATGGATCCAGCAGCAGCGGTTTGGTGCGTCCTCGTGCTCCATCGGATGGTGTCAGACGGGTCCTCGTGTCCACCTCGCAAAACATCGACGAAATAGATACATCCACAGCAGTCTAAGCACAAAACCGAAAGATCTCGTCGCCCCTGCAGCTCTTTTATTGTCGCCGAAGGAGGACGAGGAGGACGACGTCAAGGTCAAGCCGGCGGCGCAGCGCCCGGTTCTATTTCTGCTGCTTCTTTAGCCTTCGTCTGCGACTGGCTCCTCTTCATCGAACGGCGGCTCGTACACAGGCTGCGGCTTCACGCCGCTCAAATGCATCGCCAGCAAGCCCGTAGCGCTGCTTCGCGCTGCTTTTGAACAGTTACCTTGCAATGAAATTAGCGCGTTGATTGTTGACACCAGCACCAGCAGATGATCATGATAGATTATGAAACTACGACTTCATCGGGTTCGACAATCGACATTCGTGAACCCTATAGCCCTGCAGAACCTGGATAAGGATCGACACGCGCGGGTCCTCGGATTCTGCGGCAGCGGTCCTCCCTAATATTTTTTTATTTTAGAGGTAGCTATCCTATTGAGGTCAAGTAAGTAAGTATAGTACGTTGATCGAACGCTGCGCGGGCGACGGGGTCCGTAAGTGTTGTGTACGCCTGGACGAGCAGGCTTTTCGCTTCTTCGTCACCACCGTATTCCGCAAGCCTTTCATGGTACCTGCAATTCGAAAAAGTTATCAGATGGAAGGAATTCGGGTGGCGGAGGTCCGGTCCGGATTCATATTCAGCCACACAATCAGGAGTGCGTAGTTCTAACGAAAGACTGCGAGCGGCCCCCGAAGGAGCACGGCACTACCCAAATCGGACCACCACATGGCAGATTGCTTGGTAGAAACCTACCTCGCCGCGAAGGCTGCCGATCAATTTATTATATCATCAAGGTTGGATCATCTTCGATCAACATCATTCATAGTCATACAAAAATGAAAGAATAGAGCTAGTAGATTGATGGAAGTTGAGGACATCGACATCGCTTGATTTCGAAGCAAAGCAGGATAGTGTTGAGGTACGCTTTGAAGATCTGGTGGCGTGTGTAGGACATGTCTGAGTGCAGCGATGGAGAGAGCAGGAGAATTTCGTACAATGGGGGCTCACGTTGGGCGCAAACCTCGGTGTTGGAGTAGTAGTACTCACCAACGTCGGTGGCCACTTTCGTCCATCCGACGCTTTCCATAAGCGCGGCCATCTTCTTGCTTTTGCTTGTAATATGTTCTTCAAGTTCAATGCCTAGAAGTTCAAGGCCAGGAGGACGAGGAGGAGCGGCAGAAGTAGAGTAGGAAAGTACTTAGATGTCGATCGTGTTCGACGTGATCGTTTACTTATACGTCTTTGCCTTTCCGGTTCTTCTGTAGAGACCTCTCTTCTGCAACGAGTTGCTGGAGTCTGATTCACTCCTCCGAAATCGATGAATTCAAGCGCTCACTTCAGCTTCACCTTTTTTTTTAGTTTTTCGCCTCTCTCGCTCGTGCTGCTTCATGTGTACGTGTACACTGTCTTTCAAGCGAACGCTTTTCGAGTCACCGGTGCCTTCAGATGCTGCAGTTCTATGCAGCATCTCGCAATCCCTTTTCGCGTGCTGGACGTGGACTGTGAACCTCGATGATAAATGATCGGGAACAAATCGCAATCGGTGACCACGGTGTCGCAGATTGATACATGGAAGTAGATGATAGGTACAGAGTCATAGTGTTGGCAGCCCCATCGCCCCCGCACTCTCGTACACGGCCGTAGAAGCGGCCGTGTACGAGAATACGGGGGCGATGGGGAATCGCAGATAGATATTTTCAAGAACATGGCGCAACAAGGAAGAGCTGCTCGTCTAGCTCTTCCTCTGGTTCTTCTTTGATTCCACGACCACCTCTCAGTCGTCATACACATCTCCGCCGGCGTCCTCCACTTCTCCAAAATCGTTGGCGTCGGCATCCGCGAAGCCGTCCAAGTAGTCCTCATCCCCAAACATGTCGTCGTCCTCCTCCCCCAGTTCTCCGTCGCTCCCCAACCCGCTGCCAGACTTGCTTTTTTCCTCGTCATCCGACGTCTCCGAGCTTCCGCTCCCGTTCCGTTCATCCGAGGAGCCCTGCTGCTGCTCTTCGTCCATGTTAGTAGTCTCCTGCTGATGCTGATGCTTCCGCCGTCTCTTGGATCCGGACGCCTTGGGCCTCGCGGGCTCGAGCAGCTCCTGCGGAAAAAATTCCGCGCCCACAAACAGACTCCGCGCGCGCATCTCTTCGAAATAGCTTGCCGGGAGATAGATCTTTTGGTTATTTTCCGCATCGTCGTTCGCCCCACCCCTAGTTATTCCACCACCTGTTGTACCTGAATTTACTGCGGAGACGCCCTCTCCAGGTGAATGTTGTCCTCGTCCCGCTGCGATCGCACTCGCAATTTCGGTTGCATTGTACATGCCGCCCATCGCGGCGAGCCGCAGACGATTTGCGGCGCCTCCACCTCCTGCACCAGCCCCGCCAGCTACATTGTGGGAGCTGTAGCTGTTGTAGCTCTCGCGATAATTGCGTCGCACCCTCTCTCGGATGTCGTGGAAGTAGAAGCGTTTTGCCGCACCGTTCGCCTTCGACAGCGCCGCCGACGTTATTCTGTTGTCTGCGTCGCCCTCCTCGCCTTCGTCGTCGTCGGATAAAAACTCGCCCACTCCCACGCTTGCTCCTTCCTGCTTCGGTATTTTATTGACTAGCCCTGACCTCAGCACGTGGTCCGCCCCGGGGATACCCGGCACCGGTTCTGCGTCGAGCGCCCGGTACTGCAAAGGAAACTGCAGCAAGGGGTCGAGGTAGGATCCGCCGGTCTTCTCGTTCCCGAGGTGCTCGGCGAGCGTCGTTCGCATCAGGAGGTCCTCCGGGTAGAGGGGCAGCGGGCCCCCCTTGTTGTCGCGGTTGCTCGCATTGTTGAAAAAGCTGCGGTCAAAAAACCGCTTGCCCCCCTTGCCCTTGCCTTTGCCGCCCATGGTGCTAAAGCTAATGCTTCGACGTAGTTCCTATCACTCTAATCAATATTAAAAATTTACGGCGAATAAATTAGCCTGAACCAACGCGTCCTGGTGGTTTTGGAAGATGCATTGAGCCATAGAATCGTCTTCATCCGATGTTCGTCGACTACTTCGACGTCCTCTTCGTGGTGATGCATCTATGCAAGGTTATTTTAGGTCGTTTTTCGGTACTATCGGTTCCGCTTCTGTACTCGTCTGCTTAGCTAGTCACCGTCAGATGAACTTGAACCGGCAGGGATGACGACGGCCACACGAAATGAATGAAGTCTTTCACGATCCGATGAAGTGGTAGTGGGGCCAGGATCCTCTGAAGCTGAGCGTGATGGGGAAGATCGAGATCGAAATGTTGAAAACCTGGGAGAATAAGAAGTAGATCGGTAGTTCTCGTCGCCACCACAGCGAGGGACTTCCTTCGACATCGACACTCACGTGTGCAAGCCACTAAAACAGATGCTCCCGTCGTGTGCTTGTCATCTCGCTTGTTGCAGTCACTGTTTTTCCACATCTTCCACTACACCTTTCTTTCTACATTAGCTTTAGCACGCGAGGGCCAAGATTTTTGTAGCAGATAGCGAAGGAGTCAGAAGACGTTGAAGCAGGATAGTATACAAGACCGAGACTGATGTTGAGCTTTAGCAGCTCTACCTCCTTGCCCAAACTGTGAGTCAGCGAGCCGCTACATTTCGTCAGAGTTCTTCGTTTCGTTTCGATGCCGTTGCGCGGCTCCTGCCGACGTCCTGCCCGGTGGAAATTACCTTATTTCTACTGCGCCCGCCTCCACCAGCCCCGATCGATGCCTCCTCTCCTTCCTCGCTCTCATCTTCATCGACGATCCGCAGCGCGTCCCGTACTCCGTTTGCCAGTTGTCTCGGGTCGTTCACTAAGTTGTAGTGATTGTTTGCTTTAGTTCCACCACCTCGATCCCCCCGTCTTGGAGCTGTGTTGCCCGCGCCACTCGCTGCGCCAAAAGCAGGGTTGCTCTCCGCTCCCGAGGGCGATGGAGGTGCGCCGGACAGCTGCTTCTTTGCCAACTTCTTGAGCATGACGGCCGGCTTCTCCCTACCCACTACGCAGAAAAACCGGAACTTCAAAAATTTTCGGATCACGTTCTTGTACAGTTTGTCGCTGTTGAACTCATGTGGCAGCAGGTAGAACGACCGGAACGGGAACCGCGATTGCGCGGCGTCTACCAGCGGGCGACAGTACCACGCGCGGTCTTGCACAGCTATGAGTTCCTGCTTCGAGTAGCCGTCGACCGTGAAGTCGCAGCGGTCTGCGGAGACGTAGCGGTCGGGTTCTTCGTTGTTGCGGTTATTGAATTTCGGGGGCAGGCGGTCCAGCCGCCGCATCTCGCTCGCGCTCACGCGCGGCTTCGCGAGGAACAGCGCAGCAAGCCCTCCGGGGACGTCGGCGGCCTGCCGCGCGAGCCACGCAATGGCATCAAAAGTAGTAGAAGAAGAGGCGGTCAACGGACTCGTGGACCTGCTGGTGGTCGCGAAGAGCTGCCGCCCCCAAGCTTCGGATAGCCGGGCCGCGATGTCAGAGGTCCTCTCGTCTGTGTTTTCACCACGTTGAACGTCCCGCAGGAACTCCGCGGCGGGCGAAACGGACTCCGGAAAGTGCGCTGGCAGAATGCCGCGGAATCCAGTTTGCAGGAACTGTGCGCGCGACCTGCTGTCGAGAAAGAAGTGGCTTGGGAACCGGTGCCAGTCCTGGCCGAGACAGAACGTGGAGCCTGGGAACTGGTGGGAGAGGGCGAGCGCATGCGTCCAAACCGTGTTCACGGGCTCGCCGTAATGGAGCACCAGTGCCAGAATGCGGAGCACGGAGAAGGGTACAGAGATCGCCCAGAACGCTCGAATGCTAGGCGCGAACCACGTCATGCCGAGCTGTAGTAAGTTGTTTGATCAAGACTCAAGAACATCGAGATCTCGTCTTCGACGTGTGGCTGTGGTCGTCTTTGGTCTCCAGAAAAATGCATCTCCATTCTCCGCCTCCGAGGCCCAAGCCCACCTCGATCCCACCAACTCACCGCCCTACCATCTCAGTATCTGCATCTGCTTCTGCGCCCTCGCTTTCAAGCAATATTTATAGAAATAGAATCAATATATTTATCCTTCAATTAAAATGCGAGTACCTCCCAGTCCAACAGTAGGATGATCAAATGAAAATCGATCGGCGTCGGCCACCAGTGCTAGCGCGAGGAAAATAAGTGCGAATCATGCCAAATATTACCACTCCGTACAGGCAGAGCAGCGGGTACATGGGGAACAGGAAGCGCTCCTCCTTGTGCGGCAGCGTGGCGAGCACGGCCAGCCACGTGAAGAAGGGCGCCGTCATTTGGCGGAACACGTCGCTGTCGGTGATGAAGAGCACGGCGTCCTCATCCACCTCGTCCCTGGGCGTCCCCGCCGTGAAGTACCACAGCCGGAACCACCGGCCCCGCACCCATACGAACGGGATCGCCAAAATCGCGAACAGAGCCAGCGTGTTGAAGTTCAGCGCTAGGTTCTTCGGATAGTACGAAAAGGGCGCCACGCCATACAGCTCTGACCCCTCCATCAACAGATGCGGAGTCGTCTCCGTCTGGCTCGTCTGCGTCTCGCTCTGGCTACTAGAAAAAATTGAAATTCCCGCTTTATGGAGCCACCTCTTCAGAAAGCCTGGCGCGTTGTAGACAGCCGCGTTCACTACCGGGGGAGGCGACGAGGAAACGAAGTCGAGAGCCTGCGAAATGCTCGTGAGGTGATCGATTTGACCGCGGCCCTGGTAGTTCTTGTCAGTCTGATAAAATAACGCGTCCACAAAAGACGTGGCGGCGAGGATCCAAACGGCGGACAGGGCGCCGGCAAAAATCGCCCGCCGAACGCGAAACCGAAAAACCACATTCGCCGCGAAGGCTACGAACATCAGCGCAGCGAAGGGCCAGCCGCTGGCGATGGTGGTGAAGACGGAGATGACTGTAGCGCCAATCATGCTGTACCACACCACCTTCGTCAAGCCCCCCGTAGGCTTGATGCGCTGTGTGTGTGTGTGTGTGTGTGTTTTTTCATCGATGTCGAAGAGAAGGACTGGCCTGGACGAGAAGAGTGATGTGTACGTCTACGTAGAAGTACAGCACACAAATTGACTTCAGTAGACCCTCCTCGAGATCGAGTACTCATAGTCGGGTGACTGAAAAAGGAAAGAGGAGAACAAAGCAAACGACATTCTTTGTAAAAAAACAAAGCGCAAGTAGCGAGTGAAACGAGGAGGAAGGAGTCAACCTCAGCGATAATATACCGTAAGGTGTCGACAGGGGGCGTACGCTGCGTAGGCATTCATCCAGAACGCCCATACGAGGTTTGCGCCGATCATGAAGAAAGTGCTTGGAAGAAGCGCCGCGCTTGAGATAAACATGCCCGGTGTTGTCGCGAGAGCGTAGCAGAAGTACGGGCTGACGTAGTGTGGACAGGCCAATTCGTCGTCCCGCCGCTGCGTACCCATGCGGCCGCCGGCTTTCCTGCCGACGGCCGCCGGGAGCGAAGAGGACGACGCTCCGGCACCACCTCCGTCCGCGGGTGGCGTGGATGAGCCAGCAGCTGCTTCGTTTGCAGACGAGCCGGAGGCTGCAGAGGAGGACCCACCACCGCCATCCGCATCGGCGTTGACGGAGGACAGCCCCCGACTGCTATCATTTCTGCACTTGCTACTTGTTCCAGGTGCCCCAGCATCACCATCTTCAGCAGCTCCCTTTTGCCCCGCCATTTTTGCCCTGCCTTTGCAGCACTGACAAAATCTGCAGCAGACACAGCAGTACCACCTGCACAGAAATTTGAGCGCCGTCTCAAGAGCCGTGTAGCAGAGTCCTTTCTTCTCGCCACCCTCGATCTCAACCATCCAATGGCGACCGCCCCATCGCTCTTCCAGTGCGTAGACGGAACCCACCATCGCCAGTTCCGACAAGAAGCACGGCAATGCGATGCAGAGGAGCCGCAATGCGTAGAACAGATGGCTGCTGTCCAAAAAATCTGCCTGCTCACCTGGTCCACCTCGTGTTCTTCCTGCTCCCGGCGCTTGTAGTTCCGCTTCTGCATCTGCTGTAGGTATGCGTATTATAGCTGCAAGAGCGCCCCCGGCGACCGCCCCGGGGGACACTCTGGCAACAAGCGACGCGACGCCTCCTCCCCCAAAAGTAGCATCGGCTGCCGCGACCGCCCCCAGCAGTACCGCTTTGACCGTCGCTCCGAGCACGCACAAGACTCTGCCGGGCACGGAGTAGAAGAGGACGAAGGCCCAGGTGCGCAGGCGGAACTCAGACGAGTACTCCCATGTTTGCAGCCCGTGTCCGAAGATGTGGTAGTGGACCGGTTCCCAGAAGTTGAACACCTCGTCGCAGTCATCCATCGGCGCGTACAAGGCGGCAAAAATCCGCGAGAGAAAGAGCACAAAAATCGGCAACGCAAGACTCGCGCGCTGGGGAATCCGCGCGGCCACCGCGAACTTCAAATCGGACCCGGCAGCTGCCCCGCCCGCAGGCACGCCGCGCGGTTCCCGTACGGCAGGGTTCGCATTGTTCGCGTTCGGGTTCTCCTCCTCGTTATTCTGGACGATAGCGTCACGGGCCTGCAGCTCTTCCACCGCGGGCGGAGGATCTGGATCTCCTTCCCCCTCGCCGTTCATGACAGCGGCGAAAATCTGGCGAAAACGACCTAGAGAAGCGCAGACTCCTTGTTACCCTTGTGCTGGCATATGTAGTAGAAAACAGTCGAATAAAGGTTTTAAGCACAAAATCGAGTCTCGGCGTCTTTTGATGAAGGAACCGGCGTTGTATAATTGGTGGTGCTCCTCGTACACGAGCCGTTCTCTTGCGTTCGCCTTGTTCATTGATTCTTTCATTGGGTAATTACTTTCTTAATTCAACGAAAGAAATTCATGCGCCGGCAGGCGGGGCTCGGTCCACAGAAATTATAAATATGGAAGAAGCAATTTGCAATCAGTTTTTACACGCAGTCGCAAACGCAATCGAAATTACTCTGAAAGAAGATGGAGATCTTGACGGCGCCGGCGGATCAAGAACCACCAATACTTTTGGATTGCGACTGTCACCAGACAAACCATGATTGAAGTAGATGATGAACAAACTCGTACTAGTACCTTCGACGAACTCCAACTCGTGCGACCTTTGGACATTGATTGGTACAAAACACACGAGAAAATGGAACTGGAAGTAGAACAACAGCTCACGACGGGTTGGTTCATTCATCAAATGCGACAGAAAGTGGGTCACAAGTAGAAGGAGTCCTGTGCTGGAAAAGCGACACCGCTCGTTTGCGTTTCTGCCAAGCGATTGGCTCGTTAAGTTTAAGGTCCAGAACTTCCAGGAGGTCTTGCGTTCGACCAGTCCAACTTATCCTTGTCCTTGTCGTGCTTGTCATTAGTTGTGTCGATAGACTTCAGACAGTGGTGGAGGAAAAGGAATCATTATCGTACTAGATTCATATCCTCAAGCAGATATAAAACGCGACCACTCTAGGCGCAGACTCAATCGGCAATCCCGCTGCGCACGCGCTGACGTTTTTCATTGTCAAATCCCAAACATTTGCAGCGAAACTGCCTGGCAATCTGTCCTCATACGCGTTCACGCACGACTCAATCAAAACTCGCGGGGGCATTACTAATTCTAATTCTAAGAAGTGCTAGCGTAGGCCTTAGGTAGCTAAGCTAAACTAACGCCTTGTAGCGTGATCGCAGAGAGTGACAAAGCTTCTTAGTGCGCCCCTTACCACTTGCATAGAACGAGGAACAGATCGCGATTTCGGTTACGCCTGAGTGATCGTTGGACTGTAAGAAATTCAGAGCTTCTGCTGCTAAGTAAACGAGAATAGCCCAGTGCGACGAAGTGGGGGAAAAGGAAGTGTTCCCTTAGCCGTGGTCGTCGGTGTCGGTCTACTCTAGTACTTTTTTTGTCCATCTGCGTTGATGTCGAAAGTGCTCAATAATGGGGTGATTTGATCTTCGCGATAAATATGCACATGGATTTATTTATGGTGAATGGAAAAAGTCAATATTTGTATTTTAACCCGGCGCCGGCGTTGGACTCTGCGTCGCCGGATAAAGAGCGGCCGGGCGACAGAAACGCCCTGCCTGCTTCGCAAAAGAAAAGCAACTTCTTCGTGCGACAGTGCTCTTCTTCGTTGTTCAACCCGGCACCTCTGCCTGAGTCCCAGTCGCAGACCGTGTTGGTTTGCTGAGCACCGGCGACGTTCGACAAATCGTAAGTAAGATCCTTGCTGATCACAGGTCGGTGCGCTTTGGCTTGGGAACCCAACGCGTCTGGGTGACGCCGTTCATCTTGCGAACGGACAGGATTTGCAACGAGCGGCACTCATCTGGGCTCTTGTCGTCTTTCTCGGAAAACGTTGAGCTTGTACTTGTACCAGATGCCTCGTCCTCCTTTACTTTTTTCTTGTCCCGACACGCGAGTTTGTGTGCGGCTTCTAGGTCCTCAGCGTCCAGTGCGTTGTGCGTGATAAACTCTGAGCTCTCATCCGCGAAGAGACTCTTCACCTTCGACCACACCCCCGCAATCGACTCCGTGTCCTTCCGGTGGGCCTTCGGAAGCACGCCCAGGTCGTACATGGCATCCTGCGGTGGATTGCATATTGATCTTGCGCTTGCTGCGAAGAAGAAAAACAAAAAGATGATGATCATCAGTATGATCATCATCATCCTCTACATCTTCCTATCCCTATGAACGTGGATCGAACTCGAAGTACTAAAACGCTAGAAGTAGCGACAGGCTGATGTTGCAGGTGACGCTGAAGAGTAAGACTAGGAGACGAAGAGGACTATATATAAGGAGGTCATGAAGCCCAGCGCATGCTGATGCACATATTTATAGAAGTAATATATGAAGTGCAAGGTAGTACGTATCCCTCTTTGTGGAAATCTGCGTGCTTTGCGAACTCTTCCGGCGTCTTGAAGTTTTTTACGTCCACATGTTCGAAGCCTTTGCGCACGAACTGCTCCCGTAGCGCTTCCTGTGCGTTCGCGTCGTCGTCCGAGGAGAGCACTAGAACCCGCTTGTTCTCCCAGCTGGCCTTCTGCGGCGGACTCCACTTCGCCTTGCCGTTAGTGAAAATGCGCACTGCCCGTGCCTTGAAGTCGTGGTAGGAAAGCGTCTTCTCGTTAAACCGCTGGCCCGCCAGGTGCAGGGCCCGCACAGCATTCAACACAGTGTTGCGCTTCGGATCGGCCGAAGACCCAAAATCAAGCACCAGCTCTGTGCAGTAGTTGTAGTGACGAATCAACATGTGCATGAGGAAACAGGCGGGTGGAGCGTATCTACCTCGCTCTACGTATACTAGGATCAAAGGAGAAGAATCTGTTACGAATAGAAACACTTGTTTTAAACCGTTTAGCCGAGGACGAGGTAGGGGCGGCACTAGCAGCTATCGCTACTCGTAGTCAGCCTGAAGATTCAGAGGTCCAGACATTTCGAGCGTTAACCGCCATCAGCTCTTGCGAGCCTAGCGAAACGAGGAATTCCAGTGCACTTCGTTTTCTCATCCTTATCCACAAACCCTTTATTTCGCGGTCTATATTTATTGCAGACGATGAATAGAATAACGAGCGACTCCATGTACATGATGTTGCTGCAAAAATATTTACTTACTTAACTATCCAGGTGGTATACGGTAATTGTACTATAATTCCGGTACTAACTAGTACAACTTGCTCTACATCATAATCCGAGTCCTCGAAAACGGTGATAACGATATTGGTACCGTTCGCTGATATGTACTCGCTGCGCACGGCGAAGACTTGCGTGACCGGGTCCCGCAGTTCGTGGCGCAGGGCCTCGTCCAGCGAGAGGCCTTCGTAGAAGTGTATCCCGTCCCGCGTCACCGGATTGTGCAGTTCCGACAACAGCGCCCCCGTGAGGCCGCACTCTGCCGTCAACGCGAAGTCCACGTCCAGGTCTTCCTCGCTCGTCGGCACGAGCTCGCCCGTCTCCGCGTCGATCTTTCGCGTCGGCACCAGGTTTCCGTCCACGTCGTACTTCAGGTCCGCGTCCCTGTTATCCTTCCCCTCGTCTTTTTCCTTCTGCTCGTCCTGCTTCTCGTCGTGTTTTTCTTCTTGCTCCCGCTTCCATTCCGATATTCGCGCTTTCAGCTCCACGGCGGGGACCAGTTCGTAGTTGCCGTCCATGGGTTTGTCGTTCGCGGGGTTGGTGTCTTTTTCCAAGTCCTTGAACCAGTGCTGGATCTGTCGGGACTCGAACGCCCGCTCCTTCCACAGCGTGTCTTTCTTCGGCCAATAGATGTAGGCCGGGTCGTCCAGGAGCGCGTTCGTAACCGGGTCCTTGAACTCGTCCGGTGCGGAGGGGTGCTGGTCCTTCGCAATCAGGTCTGACATGATATGGTCGAGCACCCCCGACGACATCACTTGCGAAAGCATCATCATCGGGAAGAAAGAATCCATGGCCTCCTGCTGGTTGCTAATGCGAATCACGCGCACCGTGGGCTGGTGCTCGACAACGTCGCCATTTTCATGGAGGCCATCGTCGCCGTGCGATGAATCTCCTCCTTCGCTTCTTCCTCCGGCGCCGAGGCTTTCCAGCATCTGGCTGAGAGGGTCGCCGCCGATCATCGGAGTCATGCGCGTAACGCCTGAAAATGTAGGAGCGAAGATCATGATGATTTACCCTTCAACACTTCAAGTTCAAAATTTTGGATTTGCTTTTAATTCGTATTTTTGGAGGCTGGACATTCATGGCTTCTGCGCATGTGAATGCAGCTGCTGGTAGTGGTAGTTAGTGTGCTCATCGTGGCGCCCGCTTCCCCGTGATGTTGTACTAACCAGGCGCACCAGCACCGTCCTCGTCGAACGGTCAAAATAAAGGAGTAAAACAACAAGTATCGAGCAAGGTATAAGTAGTACGTATGATCTGCGATCCTCCTTCGCTGGCTTTGATTTCTTTGTGCTCTTCGTCGCCGTGCAGTTCGTCCACGTGTGGAAGGAGCGAGCCGGTGACCCGCGCCGCGCTGCCTTCAAGCAGTTGCCGTATCCCGTCGTCCAGTCCGTCCAGGGGGTGCGCGCCCGGGGCTCCCCGCAGCTTCATGCTGCCCGAGCCCCCGCTGCTGAAGCGGACCACGACCCGCACACGCCGCGGCCCGCCCAAATGCTCCATCATTTCATCCTCACCCGCGGCCCCGGAAGCTAGCAGCGGCGCCATACTCATCTGCCGCATCATAGCGTCAAGTTCAGGATCGCCGCTGGAGGACACCTGCTCGTGCTCTCCCCCGCCGAAAATTTGCTGCATCAGCGCGTGGGCAGCGGCCCGCTCCTCGTCGTCCTCCTCGTCACCTCCTGCACCCCGATTCCTCCCGTGGAGGTGGAACGAATGCTGCCGCTGGTTGCCGAGCATTAGCTTGTCATTCAGCAGGCTCAGCTGCGCTAGAAACAAAAACGCGAACAGCCAAACCGACACGATGAGGACGCAGGCGATGATGCGCTGCTGCGTGGTCATCGTCTTCATCGGGGTAACCGACGAGGGGAGCCAGGAACCCGTTTTCTTCTTGTCGAGCCCCTTGGCATCGTCGAGACGACGGAGAGGGTCGCCGGGCGCAATCTCGAACCGGGAAATATTTGGGGAGCGATGTTGTTGGTGGTGCGCGCCCGCGGCATGGCCCGCCGGAAGGTGCGGTTGCTGCTCGACCATATTGTCGAGCTGCTGTGTAGGTATAGATTATACACGATGGAGGACGAAGCGCTGGGGAGATGACTTCGTCTCGTCGGAGTTCACTTGCTTCCCGCGATCCACGAGAGCAGTTACGGAAGCCGAGACACAAGACACCAGCTTGCTTCAGGCACCACCAGCAGCACCAGAGATGAAGGCGAGTTGTAGATGTAGAAGTACAGGAGCTCGTGCCACGCCAAAAAATGCGTCAAAAAATATGAGACCGGCGCACGACGAGACGCCCTTGGGCGTCTCAATCAAATCCGAATCCCACGCCTACCTTATTGAAATCACAAAACTGCGGAGTAGTTCGAGGCAGGAGTATCACGCGTCGTCGGTAATCCATGATCATCGAGAAAATTTCTAGTTTATTTAACGGCTAAGAATAAAACTTCAAGGTTACTGAGAGGAGATTTAGACAAAGATGACAATCAATGGGAAGAGCTACATGTGCATGTCGTCCTGCTCGTGAATTCAAAACTACGAATCATCTTGACATTTCTTTGGGTGGTCGTGACCCAGATGGATCTCACGATGCAGATGTAGCAAGTGCAAGTTTTCCACTTCCGCCGGAGATTATGATTAACATCATTAAAGTAGTGACATACTGATGCGAACCGATCACAAGGTGGCGTTCTTTCTGTTCTCACACGACCGATTCCATTTAGTACATCTAAGTGGTTCGCCTACACGGGACCGAATCTGTCCTGAAGATGAGAGATTAGATGATCGCACTCATTGACCGAGCTTCTGAATTGATGAATTTGAGTTGCAGCGCATGAGCCGAACTGAGCATGAGCTCGTCGCGAGGACAAACAGATGTAATTGTATGGTAGGACCCGGCACCAAAATTTACTCAAATCGTAGGGTTTCAAAACCTTAATTTTTGTGAAGAATATTGTAAGTTTACTAGAGGTGTCAGTGAGGAGGGAAAGGCGGGGAGCTTCGTCGACGACCAGATCGCGCCGATTTCATCATCACGAGCCGATCATTCAGCAGTGCCAGAACCCTGACCGACGAGGACCGGCGATCCATTGATCCCATGGGAAACGACATCTTCGACGACGCGCACACGCTTGCATTCACGGTTTCACGGAACGATTGCCACGGCTTCGGATCACTGGCCACGCGCACGAATTGATTCACGGAGCACGGATTTGGGCCTGGCACTGATCATTGGGTACCGAACTCCAGCTCCACGATGAGCCGGGCGCGTGATTCGTATAAGCGGGATGCGCGCGCCCCCTGAACAGCAAGG
>RXOD01004400.1:0-22911 GCA_005223375.1 Amoebophrya sp. AT5.2
GGTCCAGCTTCCTGAGCAGGTGGACGCGAAAAACGGGCCGGTCCTGTCGTTCGCGCGTCAAACCCGCTTGGCCTACAGCAACACGATCGCTGCGCGCAATCAGCAAGAAAGGGACGAAAAGGGGGAGGCTGCACTTATGGCTTTTCTGAAGAAAGGACAGAACCAGCTGAACCTGGACGAAGACACCAAAAGTGCGTACATGTTGCGAAGCGGCTATGAAGGCACGCGGGACATCAATGACAACATACAGAAGTTGCAAAAAGGAATCCAGAACGAGCGGGAAGAAGTGCGGGCGCACGACGTCGGAGTCTGCGCCGCGGCCGTAAAAACGTCACAAACTCCTGATGAAATGCTCCGAGTCGAGCTGGAGTCGCAGAACTTGGTCGCCGCGGAGGAGGCCGCCGCCTTGTCGCTGGGGAAAAACGATTCTCCTCAAGAACGGGCGGGCGGAATCCTGTCAGAAGGGAGAAGCAAGCACGCCGATGATGCACACGACGACGAGTCGGCGGCGAAAAATCATGAGTCCGGTTCGGAAAAGTCCGCGACTGTGGGAAATAATGCGACAGAGCAGGCGATGAAGTCGGCCCGTATGTTCTGCGTGGAGCAGTTGCGGGAGGGTGGGGGGGCATTCACGTCGCCAGTGTTCGATCCGATCATCCAGATGATTCTCCGCGGCGAACTAGACGCGGAAGTCGAGCAAGCGGTCGCAAACCTGTGGAATCGGAGGACAGAAGGCCTTATATGCAACAACACCAGCACTACCTCGACAAAAATTTCCGCAGATGAACGACCAGAAGTCGATGAAGCGGGGAGAACCACGCAACTCCACCAGTCTGAACCTGAAGAAGGTCGGGCACCACTCTCGGCGTCGCCGCTAGGCGCATGCGAGCGCGCGGTCGGGGCTTTCATCCTGAAGCTGGCCGTAGTGAACAAGGAGAAGTTGCTCGAGAAATCGCGCTCCGGAGGTGCTGGCAGCAAGCGAGCGCAAAGGGAACTAGAAAACACCTGCAGCAGCGGAGAAGTAGTGGAAGTCCCCGAAGAAGAGATCCCTCTCGACGACATGGTCCTGGAGGCTAGCGGAAAAGATATCGCGTGCGCATCTGCGGATGCGGAAAAGCAGGTCGTCGTCGTCCGCGTCGATGATTGTGAACTAGGTGAAGATGAACAACCCCTCGATTCGGCCGGCGAAATTCACGATTCGAGTGCGACAGAGTGGAGTTGTGAGCTGGAAGAAAATCCCAATACAGGAAGTGGACTCGTGGCAACATCGCAGCCATTTGCGCTATTTGTGCAAAGGATTTGCTGCTAAAAATTCATCATCAATTCCGAACACAGTTCTTAGCTGCTAAAAATTCATCATCAATGAATACTTTGTTTCGTTGTACTACTTGCGATTGAATCTCATTTTGATGCTTGCATTTGCCAGATGTTGTGTGCCTGAAGAACGACGAACGAAATTAAATTTTGACAAGATGTATTTGTTTCAATCAAGAATCTGTGGCGCGAGGAAGAACAGGAAAAGACTGAGACTGAGTGTAGCGTATCAGATAGGTTCCGTTTAAGTTTAACCTGCACGACCGACGACAACTGTACACTGGTTTTGATTTTGAACAGCAATTCCGCCGTACCGCAGCTGGCCACCACTTCCACGCATGCGCTCGCTCTCGCCAATGGGTCGTCTAGGTGTTCATCATTTCGGTATCGTTCGTCCTCGTGACCGTAGTCGTATGATTTGTTGTTGCACGCACCGAAGCGGAGGGTCACGGCCGCTCACCCGCGAGCGAATGTAGCTGCATGTCAGCCCCCGTTGTGGAAAAGAGCACAGACAGCCTAAAATCTGAAAATTCTTTGTTTCGATTTCCTGAAGCTGAGTCTCGGTCGTAGGAGCAATGCATGAGTTTGGACTTGCAAATTAATATTGCATGCCCGCGAGGGCGAGGAGCGCTGGGAGATTTATTTATTACTTACAAACTCCCCGCGAGCGCTGGGAGATTTATTACTTAGACAAACTCCAAAAATGACAAATCAATCTATCAGGCACGTCGAGATGAAGTGGTATGAGTAGCTGGGAGTTACCGCTGCGACGAATATAAACGAACATTGCATTTAGCGAAGCAAACGCCAACATGTCTTTCCGCAACTTCCAAGCACACGGGCCCGGCGGCTACGGGCAGCAGCATGGTGCGGGTGGTCCGGCCGGCGGATCGGTTCCTGGGGGCGGCTTTTCGCCCTCCCACAATATGTTCACGACCGGCGGTTCTGCGTCCTCCTCAGGCGGACCACTGCCTCCAGCTTACAACGCCCATGCGCAGCAGCAGCAGCAGCAGTTTCCGCCGGGGTCCTCTATGTTGTCCGGAGTGGGTCCGGGTCCTCCTGGCGGCGCTCCTCGGATACTACTTCCGCCACCACAGGGCTCCTCCTACGGCGCCTCCGACGGCCAGACAGCCTCGGAGCTGCACAGCGCGGACTCGGCGAAGATCGCGAACAAGTACGAGGTGAACATAAAGTCTATCATCGAGCGGCTGCAGGAGGAGGCGCGGTTGGCCCGCGAGGAGCTGCTGTCCACGAGTTTGTCCTCCAACATGGTGGGGTACATGGGCGAGTACAAGCCGAAGGAGAAGGCGTTCCACGAGTTTCTCCATAATTCCACGTGCTTCGTGGAGGACGGGCGCAGCCTGTTCCGCGACTGGCAGGTGTCGCTGGCCGGCGAGCGGCTAGCGCGGAACTATGAACGGACCAGGTGGTAAGTTGTACTTGTAGTAGGGAACTGCGCCTGGCGTTCGAGGAGGAGGTGAGAGGAGAGGGCAGGATGGCTATAGTACTAGCTGTTGAGAGATCGTAGAGGGCAGGGCTAGGGGAAAGCCACAGACTCCCTAGAATGGGGGTAGATGGTCTAAAAGCAGGCAAAAAGAGGGCGACCAGGGTGGCGATTGGATCGATCAGCTATAGGGAGGGCGCAGGAGTGCCAATCGTCTGCCGATCCTGCTCGAAACCGCCCTGCGCCGTTGCTGCTGCAGACCTGCTCTCCTTTGGACCCCCAAAGGGGAACCTCGCGAAAAGCCCCCCCCCAAAATCACTTACCGTTACCACCTACTCTTACCCACTTACCACGTGGTCCCGCCATAGGAGCCGCAAGCTCGCGCTGGAGAAGTTGCACCTGGCGTTCGAGGAGGAGGTGGGGAAAATGAACGTGGTGCAGCGGCAGGTTCAACACGCGCTGGACGAGTACGAACACAGACTGGCGCAGCAAGCAAACGTGGCGAAGAGCGTGAACGCTTTAGGCTCGAGTTCGAGCAGTAGTTCTTCGCCGAGGGGTGTCGTGGGAGCAGCCGGTGGAAGGGAGTTGTTGGGGGAGTCGTTCGCGGGAGCGCCCGCGAGCGGGTCACGAGAGCACATGCTGAACATGGCGCGGAAGCGGAGCAACCCGACGTCCTCCGCAGTGGAAATGGACGACCCCACGGCAGGAGGCAATCTTCACCAGGCCACTTCATCTAGTCCGGGCGGGAGGACGCGCCGCCCCCAGACACTGGGTTTCGGCGGGACGAGTTCGCCTTCTGCCTCAGCATCCGCCACCTCCCCCTCAATAAGCTCATTAAACGCGATGCAGCCGATTTCCCCCTTGCAGCAGCAGCAGCTGCAGCAGGCGAACGCGGAAGACGTGCAGATGCAGTCGCGGATCGCGGCGGAGCGGCAGCAGGGGATCAACCGCATCGTCGGCCAGGTGAGCGAGGTGCAGAAGATCTTCAAGGATCTGGCGCACGTGGTGAGCGACCAGGGGGAGCAGATCCTGAACATTGAGCACCTGATGGCGAGCACGGCCGACAACGTGGAGAGCGGGGCGGGGGAGGTGTCGCGGCTGAACGACCGGCGGGGGAAGCGGGACGGCCGCCGGGGACTGGCGGTGCTCCTACTAGCACTGCTGGCGGCGACCGTGCTGGTGTATTTGGTCTGCTGCCAGGGCTACGGAGCTGGTTAAGAAGCGAAGCAGAGATTAAAATATAGTATTTTTTATCAATTGCGAGGTGAGAAATTTAGTGAATGTGAGACCTCCTCTCATCGATTCCATCGATCTGCTGTTCTTGGTTCCAGTCGATTGCAAATAGGAACAAGCAGCGACAGAGCGACCTCGTCGTGCGGCAAGTGTGGCAGCGCTACCGTGTGGCCAAGCAAGTGGTTCGCTTCTCGCTTGGCCAAACGGTAGCGCTCAGTCTGTGCCCAGACGCGGCCCCCCGCTTTGAAGGGTTTTCTTGCGCAACAAGCAGTCGCGCCAGGACCCGGGACGAAGGAACTTCTTCGACCGAAGTAGCTGAATTTCTCTGCCGGTCGCCCGACCTGTAATGATGTGGTAGAGCCGCGGATGGGGCTGCCTCTCAGACAACAGGAGATGCAGATCGAAACGGTGGGCGAGACGAGCTCGGAAGTGGGGTGGTTGGAGCGGGCGGCGACGTAGAACCAAGTGATACGAGCGGCCCGGGAAGTGCTTCTAGCAGCAGGAGTCGAGGAACTCGCAGTGCAAGTAACGCGGGCGGGGGCGCGGGAGGACGAGAAGACTCTACTTCTTCGTCTCAGGCTCAGGCAAGAGCTTCCTCGCGTCGCAGCGGCGGGACGTCGAGGGGTAGTTACGGCGCGAACCGGCTGGCCTCGACAGACCGCTCGGCCGGGGTGCATGCAGAGGGAGCTGCAGCGTCGCCGACGAGAGGGATCGATGAAGAAGAAAAGGCGGCCATGCGAAGTGCCAACCAGCGAAACGCGCGAGGAAATCATGGGGCGGAACCCTGATGCGGGGCAAGAAACGCTCCTCCAACTCCAAGAGACTGCAAAGCAATGTTGCCCCATCGTCTTCAAGAGACCGATACTTGTTATCCGATACATCGGATCGATAGGCTTGAGGCGAACAATTGCAGTATGTATGATCATGCGCGAGCGTGTGGCTAACTTATTAAACGACGCCCAACTTCCACTTCGCTTGGGCAAAAATTGACTCTGACGCTATAAACACTTCTGTTCTGATGTTGAATGTGGCTTTTGTTCCTTGCCCTAGATCTGGTGATCTTCTTCGGGCAATCGCAATTATCATCAGATCGGTATTGGTTTAGTATCATGGCGACCAGCGACGTCAAATAGAGATCGCGCAAGAAGATCCGAGTCGCAAGAGATCCGAGTCGCAAAAAAAAACAAAAGATCGTTCCTGAGACCCCTGGATCCAACCTAAGTACCGACGATAGGAAAGTGAATGGATCCGAGAACGAGTAGAGGCCACAATTGCTCAACGCCACCGCCATCCTACAAAATTGAAGCCAGGTGATAGCAGCATCCGATAGGTACAATTGTGACCCTCGCAATTCTATGCCGCTTGCTTCTGCTCATATCTGTCTAATGGAGACAACACAGTTTAGATCCTGCCCTAACTTACCATCTTAAATCCTACTTTCAGCTCCAGAGCCAGATCAATCCTTACTCGTTTCCCACGAAAATTAAGCAGAAAGAGCTACAGCTACACTCTTGTTAAGGAACTACGCTGAAACGAATTCAGCACGACTACACTTCTACAGAAAGTACAACACTACAGCACAGTTTTTCTGCACTGAACCCGTAAAAAGATCAGTCGCCACCACAACACCACTCTAAAAACGCACGATGCTTCGCGTTGGTTGCCTCCTTTTCGCGGCTGCGGACCTGGTGACGTTTGTCGCCGGGGAAGGGAGTCCGCTGCGCCGCTGGCACGTGCTCGTGCGGGGCGCTGTCGGTGTCGATCGGGTGGACCCCGCCGCGCTGCGTCAAATTCCGGCTCCCGACATTGTTCACGGCGACCGCCTGATCGCCAATGGGCGTGGCCACCACTTCATTCTTGATCCTGCGGCTGTGAATAAGTTTTTGCAGCGCAGTTCGGACGAGGAGTTGTACCAGCTGCCGTTTGATCCGAAGAACTCCGACGTGCTGAGCGGCATGAAGGTGCGGTTTTCGCGGCAAATCGAGAGAGTCACCGTTGATTTTCCGCGTTTTTTTTATCGGGTGGACCCTGTGTTGGTGCGCAGAGCGACACTCGATGTCGCGCCCGGAAGTGAGGCGGTGTGGGGGGAAGATGGGCAGCTTCATGCAGGCAGAAGCAATAATAGCATGCAGGAGTATGAAAGAATTTTCACCAGAGACCTGCAGGGTGTAACCGTTCTTACCGACTTGGCCCAGAATTGGGAGGGGCGGTTCGGTGCGAGGGATAACTTGGAAGCGACGGCTGCGAGGGTCGAGGTTGCGGAACTCTTACTCACGTTTGGCGCGGCGCCGAACGGGACGAAAATTTTCAAAACCATCCCGGATCATCTTACCGACCCAGTAGGGCATGAAGAAGCGGAGACAGAACTAAACCAGCGTCTTTCTCCGCTCTACTACGCGTGGCGCCTGGACACGAATGAGAACGACGCTAATGAGAACGACCGCCCTCTCTTTCACGACTACGGGGATGATCAGAGGAGCTTAGAAGCCCAGGCACGTCTTCCGGCTTTGCTGTTGTTGTTCGGAGCGGACTTCTTCGACCTCTTTCGGGGTGAGCGTTTTTGGTCGAATGCACCCGATAAGCACCCGCTGCGGTTCGTGAGGGACGCGAAGTTCGGGGAGGGCCACGGCAAAATGGCGTTGAGAGTGTGGCTAAAGGGGGTGGAGCGATCCGCCGTACCGGGAGTAACGTCGGGCAACGACCGGACCATGGAACGGTTGCGTTTCGTAATTAACTTCCTTGAAAAAGAAATCAACCAGCCTGCGACGCTGCTGCCAAAGGCATTCCTGGCGGCGGGGAAGCTGTCGCAGGACACACCTCAACTGTCTAGTCCAGAGGCGGCAACTGGAATTCGCAAAGGGTACGATGCCCTCGCCGCTTACAAGAACCACGAGACCTCCGGCGGGCGATTTCCACTGGTGGTTCGTGCCTACAAACGGAGGTTAGCGCGACGGTTGCGAGAAAAGGAAGAGCGAGACCTAGAGGCGCTGCAGAACAGTGGCGCCGCGGCCGTGGTGCAGCCTCCGTCCTTGTCGACCTCCATTCCCGACCGCAGTCGGGAGTTTGAAGTTTTGCTGCAGCGGATCGCGGAGGTGCAACAGGAGGAGGCGCAGGATCAGCAACTGGTGGCAAACGCGGAGACGTTGAAGAGGGTGGCGCAGCTCGCGCAAGAGCTTAACAGATTTCACGTCAGGCTGTACAATAGTTGGAAGGCATAAAGTCAAAGTGGGTTTTGATTTCATGCTATGTGAGTCGATGTTGAGAGGATCCCCTAAGGGTGGAGTTTGGGGCCTCAAGCTTCCACTGGTTTTATGGCACTAACTATGGATCTTTTCTTCGGATCGCTGGGCAGCATTACAAACAGCCGAGTCCTTATACAATCTGCGAAAATTATGTGCATCCAGGCGTTTGGGGGACATCAAAACTTTTTTGAATTTATCGCGCCTAAAAACAAAGCGCCATATCTATCCCTTTTGACGTCCGAGTGTGAGGCTATTGTAATAAAACTGAGTCACTGGTGAGGCTGACATTATTTACTTTCTTCTGTTACATTCGTACATTTCTTGTTCTTGACTTTTTGTGCTTCGATCATTGACGACGCATGGAAGGACGACGGGTTTGCGTCGTTGGAGGGCCTTAGCGAGAACGAGGAACTCCTCGTCGCCACGGTCCTGCTCCACTACAAGGGGAAGGGGGATCCAGCGTCGTTTGATAATCACAGGGGCTTGGTGTGCAAGAGCATCCTTCACAAGGTTTTAAGCAGGGCCCTCGCTACGCGCTGGAGCAGGGTGCTTGAGCTCGTCGGCCACTACACCCCCTCCCAGCAGGGGTTTCGTAACGAGTTCGAGGCGACAGAACCTCTGTACTTAGTGCGCAAGGCCGTCGACGACATAGCGCGCGTGTTTGGGATCAGCAGCACTCCCGCGAAGCTCGCAGTGTTTGTGCAAGCAGATGTGCAGAAGGCTTACCCCTCTTTTCCGATTCAAGTTTTCGTTGCCCTGATGGAGGCTTTTGGTCTGGCTGGGACGAGGTATGCGCAGGCCGCCGTGCGCTTGCACGTTGCGACGCGTTACAGGGTGAAGACAGCGATGGGCGTCAGCCAGCCGTACACTCTCAAGAGTGGATTCGGGGAGGGGGATGTTAGGTCCCCCGGGGATTTCGCTTCTTCTTATGAAGTTGTAATCCGGGTTTTACACGCACTGCTGCGTGATGCAGGGGTGAAGCAGGCAGGGCTGAGCCTCGCGGTCCCGCGGTACGGTTCGTGGGCAGGGAAGGGGGCCAAGACGAACACTGTTGCCACCCCGGAGCGCTACACGGACGTAGTGCAGCGCCTGCATCCGAAGAGTGCGGACCAGACTGTTGTGCGGCTCAAGGAAGTCCTCTACGCTGACGACTCCAACAAAATGGGGACGGCGGCCCCGGATCTGGTGACGTATGCTGGTTGGGACGTGTCAGGGGGGAAGATAGGCACGCGCGACAACAAAAAGAAGACGGATGTAGTTAACCTCTCCGACACTGCTGCGACCTCCACCGTCCGCTTCCTAGGAAACTGGCTCGACAATGCCGAGGACCTCCGGGTGAGGCAATCTCGGATGGCGTTCGCTGTCGCCGAGACGCGCGGGTTTGCGGGTGCAGCCGAAACCCTGACGGAGCTTCGGGTCAGCTTGCTGTCCCGGGTTAGGTCCAAGGGAACTTTTGCAGCCGAGACGAGAACGTGGACAGCTGCGGAGCTCGGTGGGTTGCAAAAGTACGAGAACGACGCACTGATCCAGTTGGCTGGGTACAAGCGGTGGCAACTGCGCGCATACCACATCTGCATGCAATCCCTGCGGATGGACAACTTCGTGGAGCCGGTGACTCCCTTCGTGCGGTTCGGTCAGGCACGCCTGATGGGCCACATTGCCCGCGCGGGGCACTCCCATGTTGCGCATTCGGCGTTCTGCGGCCATTTCTTCCCGAACTTCGACGACGTTGGGGTTCTGGAGCTTAGGTGGTTGACTTGGCCGAAGCAGGGGTCGGACTCCCCCACGGTCTGGTCACAGGTCCTTGCCTCCGTGCGGGAGGTGTACGGGAGGGGGAACGAGCTCCCAGAGGATGTTGTACTCGCGCTAGCCCGCTGCCGGGACTTGTGGCGGACGGTGATCCACGAGATCCGCGTATACTTCATCATCAGGGACATCCGCGCTGCCACGGGGGAGAGCGCGGCCAGGTTCACCCCGAAAGTGATCAGTGAGTATGAGCAGAAGTGGGTCGAGCACTTCACCAAGGAAGACGGGTGGACCCCGTGCACCCCGCTGCCGGGCTGCTCTTCCCCGGGCCGGGGAACACTAAACTCTCTGTATGATTCCTCTACCAAACAGTTTTCCTCTTCGCCAGCCGGGGCCGAGCTTGCGGCCATGCACAGGGAAGTTGTAGGGGAAAGGATCCGTGGCTGCTCGTGCTCCTGTCCGACGTGTAAGTCCTGCTCATCGCGTGGGCCAGATGAGCGCTTTGTTCTTGCTAAGCCGACGACCAGCAAACCCGAGCTGTTTGACTGCTGCCCCCGGGACCGCTTCGCCGGCCAGCCGTTCGCCTACTCATGCACGCCGGGGTCCAAGATCGAGGACCACGAGGCGACCTGTGAGGAGCTCGCCGGATACCGCTCCCCATGGGAGGTGGCCACGCTGCCGCCGAACTCGTCGATTGGTGACGCTACCACGGCCGTAAGGGAGCGTGTGCACCAGTACAGGGAAGACCCGGGCGTGCTCGGGAAGTTGTACAGGTTCGTTGGGCAGGAGGCGATTGACGCGGCGATTGGCAGGGGAGCGGAGACTGCGTACGAGGATGGAAGGGATTTCCAGAGTGCCCTCGACGAGGAGCATCACAAGCTCGTGTGCGAGGTTGTCGAGTGGAAGAACGCTGAGGGGGTTCCCAACTTCGATGTGTCACCGCCGGGCTTCAGCACGGACTTCTACAAACCGGGTAGCGGTGGTCTGGACGGCCAGGGGCAGCCTCTCGCCCGCCTGACCGGCCTGAAGTGCAAGTGCGCTGCATGTACTAGCGGTGGGGGGAGCGGGAGAACGCAGAGGAACCTGCGGGAAGCGTTTGTGCACATGCGGCACGAGAAGCAGCGCCGGGTCCAGGCCGCCTTCCGTGAGGCTTTTCCGCCTCCGCCACCGAAGCAGAAGGCCTGCCCAGCCGGACAGAAGGAGCTGAAGAAGGCCGAAAGGGCGGTGACGGCGAGGCACCTGAAGAACCTCCTGATCGCGAAGGGGATCCGCGAGGCCAAGAAGACCGGGGTGTCGTACTGCCGCAAGGACCACACGTGCCGGGTCACCGTCCGCTTCCCGGTCCCTGAAGACAAAGCTGTCGTGATTACCCGTACCTTCGACCCTTTCGACTTCCTGACGCCGGAGGGTGCCCTTGAGCGGGCCGAGGAGCTCCGCAGCCACCTGCTGAAAGAGAAGGAGGAGCATGTCGCGCGCGTCGTCGCCGCGAGGAGGAAGAACAAGAAGCGCGGGCCCAAGAGTGCAGGGCCTGAGTGCTAAAGCGTTACGATAGGAGAGAAAACAGAAATATATTGTAATTGTTCGATCGGAATGCCGAAATTCTTGCTCGTTGATCTTTGATAAAGCTACCACAAACCACTTTCCTTGTCGTATTTTTTTGTAAGCACGTTCACGCACTACTTAGGTCGTCGATTGATCGATAGTATACGTCATCGACATTCTCTACGGTGTTGTACCACGACTGCGAAATAACTTCTACTGCTCAGTATGCGGCTTCTGTGGCGAGGGAGAGAATATCTCACTGTGTGGCTCCTTTCGGCTTCTTTTCACTTCGGTTTTTTAACAGGGCTATGTCGTTCACTGTAAGGTTCCAGTGCTATATACTTACCGGGCTCCCATCATTCTCGTTAGGCTCTTGTATTACGCCGTAGTCTCCCCTCGCCGCGGTCGGTTCTCAGATGCCAGGGCCCACCTAAGCTGGAGTCATTTGCACCATGCGGAGCAAAACAACCAATGAATGAATGAATGAATGGTCTTTTCAGGGTAACTCGGAAGGCACTCGTTGAGCGAGTGTCAGGGAACTCCGCCGAGCAACCTGATCCATCAACTCGAACGACACACAGAAGTGCGGTGGTGATTTTGCAAGTGTATTGCTGGCCTAAAAGTACGCTTTTCATAAGATGTTGCATTTTTTGGTTTATGATGGGGATCTACTCCACGAGGAGTTATTAATTAATTTGCCCAAGAGGAAGTTTTTGCTGTCGCGATGTACGCGCCAACTTTTTGTTTTCGGGAAGCGAACAAACTAGTGGACTACTTCGTGAGCGGTGTTCAACTGTTCGGTCTAAGAGATGCAGAAAACGAAAATCTTCAAAATAGTCACCATGTTGATGCTCCTCTGCCCTCGTTCCGCTTCTCCGCTTCGCGATTGAAGATCTTTAGGTTTAGAAGTATAGTAAATCGGGTCACTGACGTGATTCTTCACATCGGGTGGAAAATGAGTTCGGATTCTGTCTCGTTCCGTGTCACCTCCGAATTGATTCTGAGACAACCCGACAGGACATCGCGCATCGCGAAGAAGAAAAGCTACGTACTGCGCAAAGGGTCCAGCCTGGTCGAACTGTAGCTGTTGGACCGCGCTGCTCGAGGTGGGTGGTGTAGCTGTTGGACCGCGCTGCTAGAAATTGTTGGATCTTGTTCATCTTCTTTTAATGCCTCAAGAAGTTCTTGTAGTTCGTGAAAGAAAGGTGAAGATCTTACATCTTACATTCCAGTTATTCATCCCCGTTCTAAGCACACGATCGGATCTAAAATATCACCCCGTGGTCTCCTTATTTCTCTTCCTTCACCGAGTTGATTCTTCTCTTCCACGTGAAGTCGCAAATTGAGGGCAACACAGACCCTATTAATTCATTGATCCGTCCTTTTCTGGTAGCAAAGACAGAGAAACGAATCTCGCTGTGGCGTTTCCCTTGCGTAGCGTTGAGGACCGCCGTGTTAGATAGCTGCGATAACCCACGTCGAAAACCACGACCACCCATGGGCATCCTTGTCGCTCCTCACCCGCGCGAAGATGCAGCTTCGCGTCTCGGGCGAGGCGGTGGAAGGCTTTTTCCGCCGCCGTCGATCTCGACATTCGCACGGATGTGTTGTTCCTGTGTCTTGGTGCTCGGGATCGGGTCGCAACATTATGGCACGATTTCGTTTACGCACGCGGTTGCCGTCACGGCCGCTCGAGGAGCTGCTGAAGATGCTGCTGGAGTTGGAGATGAAGATAGTGCTCATGTTGAAAGTGCGGCTGGAGACCATGATGGCGACGTCCGCGTCCAGGAGCAGTGCTTGGCTGAAGATGGAGACGACAAAGACTGGCTGATGGTCGACGACGACGACGAGACGAGAGAGCGTCCCGCCTCTGTGGGCGGCCCGGTGGAAACACCCTCTCAGGAACAAGATGAAATTGAAGGAGAGAACAAGCAATCGCTTTTGTCATCAGGCAACAGTCCTACAAGCACAGACGGGGAAGAGCAAGAACCTTCGCAGAGCTCTGAAGTGATCTGCGAAGGCGGGAAACTTCTCCGCTGCAAAAATCAGGAACCAATTGAGGAAAAAGTAGTGGAAGAGAAGACCGTAGAAAGAGTGGGTATGGACGTTGATGAAATTAGTCTTGAAGATGTTGAAAGGAAAGCGAAAGCTACTCGAACTCATGATGGAGAGGAGGAGAACAACGAGGAGCAGAGTAGAGAAAACACCCTCGCGCAGGACGACCTCGACGACGGGGACGACGATGATCTGTTCGGGATGGGCCAACTGCGGGAGGACGAACACAAAGGTGCCGACGCCTCTACTAGTGGTTCTGCTCTACAACTCCAAGAAGCGCAAGAAATGGAAATAACGGAGGACGACCAGCCCTTTGAGGACAAGAAGTCCACCGCTTCTTCCGATCCCGAGCGCTTTTTCATCGGCGATAGCCATGAAATGGAAACCTCCGACGAGGAGCTGCGGGCTTTGCTGCGGCCTTCTCTGTCGGAAACGCTTTTTCGCCAGCATGTGAGCGAAACTTCGAGAGCCGAGCAATTGGCGGATGGGCAAGAAGAACAGCACGACAGAAGTAACGACTTCCTGATCCGTGGTCCTTTTCCTCTCACGAACGTCGGCGAAACCGATTTTTCCGGTCACTTGAGCCGCGCTCTCGTGACGCAAAACCTTGACCGTGCCAACCTCCGGATCGCTCCGGAGGCGGAAGAAGTGTTGTCGCAATTGCAAGGCCCTTTTTACATTGCTGCGGTCCACGGCACGATGCGAACGGGAAAGTCGACAATGCTGTCGTTGCTGGCGCGGTTGCTGAACCGGGAACTGGCGGTGCGAGTTGGATGGTCGACGTCCTCGCGTGGAGATTATGGAGCTTCTTCAAGTCGGACTCGTGTACTGTTGGAGAAGATTCTGGGGAATTTAGAGCTGGTCGAGGACAATAACCCGGTGGAGGACGCAAGGCGGGCGGAGATCATTCGTGCGAAGGAGGAGATTGTAGTGGAGAACGGTGAAAAGCCGATTGTGATTCCTGCAAAATACGAGCTGATGTTGTCCGAGCATCCGGAACTGCGCGCTCGCTTAGCAGGGTTGTTGCGGGAAGTCGAAGGGCAAGAAGACAGCACGTCTTTTTATGCCCCACTGCTCGCAGAAGCGTTCATCGATTATTTCGCGGCCACGCATCGTCACGCTCATCATGCGGGAACAGCTTCTGCTGCTGACACGGACCCTGCATTCCTCGGCCAGCGTCGACCCCCCCTCGCCCGTGCAACTCGCCACGACTCCAAAATGCTCAATTTCGTTTTTGAGTTCGCCCCCTCCTTCCGTTTCTCAACGGCTTCCGGGACGGTGTACACTCATACTCTTGGGCAAATGTTCTGTACCTTCCCCTACAAAGACGGGACGTTCATTCTCCTCGACAGCGAGGGAGCCGACAACACGCGGCGGGGGGAAGAGTTCGACTCGCAGTTGTTCACGGTTGCGTATGGGCTTTCCTCGGTTGTGATGCTTCGGCCAGAAACGGCTTTGAACCGGCGGAACACGGTGAATTGGCTCGTGCTGAGCCTGAATTTGGCGCAGCTGGCACTGCAGAAAGAAAAAGAAGAGTTTGAAGAAAGCTGTGATTGTTCGGGGACGAACAGTTGTGCTGAAGCGGCTGGTGGCGTGCTAGCGAAGACACAGCTCTTTCAGCAACAACAGCAGAGGCCGCTCTTGTCGTCCCAGCAGAGTTCTGCGACCGGGAGATTTGCGCCGCCGTATCGCGGCGGACAAGGGGAGGACAGTGCGATAGCCAAAAGTTCTGTGCGCCACCACTCGTCGGTGCTGGGAGGAGACCGAGACCGAGTAGAGCAGACTATGATGCGTACCGACGCTAAGTCTTTGTTCATTTTGTTGAAGGACATTGACTCGTCTGACCCCTCCAAGGGTGACCGCAGCGAGAAAATTCGCTCCGAGATCCTCCGAGAGGCAGCCGGGCAGTTCGTGTCGTCTCCATCTGCTCCTCGTGCTCCAAGTCCAAAGTCCAATAACCCGGGCGCGCAGTTTCTGTTAAGCATGAACCCCGACCACTTGTTCCTGTTTGCCAATCCGTTTCAGAGCGCCCGGATGAGTCGCGACTCCGTGAAAGCGGTGAAGGAGGATCTGTTGTCCCTGCGACTGGCGAATTACAACGAAGAATATTTGGAGACGCTGCACGCGCGATTGCTGCCGGCACTATTGGAGAATGTGAGGCCGCTGCAGTTTATGGCTGGAGGTGGAAATATCAGTGGAAACGGAGTTCGTGGAAAAGGAAATGGCGAGCAGAAAGATGGAGAGCAGGATAAAAACGTGATTCGCAGCGGGGAGGACCTGCTCTTCTTCTTGCAGTCTCTGGTGCAAGATGCCAACAAAAAGGACGCGTTCCCCCGCATGCACGCGGGCGCCGAGGCCATCCAGGTGGCCCAGTCCGCCGCCTTCCTGCGCAAAAAATCCACGGAGTTCCGCGCCTTTCTGCAGGAGTCGTACAAAAATCTACCCTTCACCGACGATTCTCTCTACTTGGCGTACAAGCACTATCGGGAGGAAGCTTTAGAGCAGTACCAAAAATCCGTGTCGAAGTTCAATCCGGACATGTTTTTGGAAGACGAGAAGCGGTTGGTGGACGAGATACTGGACCACGATTTTCGGCAACTACGTGAGCAGAACAAACTGGAGGGGGCGAATTTCGCGAGGCGTGAGCTCCTTCACGTGCTGAAGGGGCTGGAGAAGAGGGCGCTTGAGGACGAGGAGTTCTGCGCGAGGAAGAGACAAAATCGGGAAGTGTCGCCGGGATATTCCCATTTCGAAGAAGTTCCAGTAGTTTGTGGCGATGCTGGTGCGAATGAAGGGGGTGAAGATCAAGATGCTGGATCCAAGAGGACCTCCGAGGAGATGAAGGACTACATCGGCGCCAACGTTTCTTACAAAGAGACGGGATCGAAAAAGTTAAACGACATCTGCAAGGACGCGTTCTCGGAGACAACGAAGAAGTTGAACGAGCGGGTCGGAAAGGACGCCATTTCTGTCGCCATCGCGGAGGTGCAGCAGAAGGTCAAGGACCTGAAGAATCAGGTGAAGGACAGAAACAAGGCGATTTGCGAATCGTTGGGACAACAAGCGGCGTTGCGGTGGGCGGTTAAGGAGAACAAGATCTCCGAGGAGAAATTTAAAGATGATTTGCGAGAGCAGAAACAGAATCTGAAAAAAGCGGAAGAGACGTTCCAACTGCAGAGGGAAGTGCAAAAACTGCAGATGGACGAACTGACGCGAGAAACGCAATCGAAATTGGAAAAGGCCGAGATGGAGAACGCGGAAAAAGTGGCTGCGTTGAAAACAGCGGTGGAAGAAGCGAAAGAGAACAGCAAAAAAGAAGAGAAAAGATTGGAAGAAGTGCACTCGCAGGCAATGAAGAACATGAGGGAAGAAATAGCAACACTGCAAAATCGACAAAAAGAAGTGGTGTACGTGACAAGAAGAGAGACGAAAAATGGATGCGAAGTGATGTAGCAAGGGCGATTCAAGAACAAGGTCGATACTCAGTCAGAATCTTCACGACGGTGACAAATGTGTGTGTAGTTTTCGATGGATACGCATACGAGTCATCATGCTGACCAAGAGTATGAAATGAGCAGAGATTTTAGTCAGGAGCCCCCTTAAAGAATCGAAGATGGTGGATCGGAAGTATTTTTCCGTCCGCCCATGTATGTATCTACTTTGATTGCTGGACGCAGGATTTTGGTCCGTCCGCACGTCGATATTCTTTTCATTGAGGACCAAGGAAGCAAGAGAACTATATTTGCTTTGGACATAACGAAGATATAGATACGCTCTAGATTTTGCGTTTGCTGTCAGCGACGGTTTGCAAGTTGGAACTACCTCCAGACATTGCGTTGCTAGACAGAGCAATCAGTTTCGCAGAATCCATACGCTTCAAAGTAGATGTACAGCTTTCGGAAAAAAAAGCCAGGTTTTCGTTGGAAGACTGACGCTTGTAGGCTCGTCCCCAACGGTGTCGCGAATGCGACTGTACCGCATACTTGTTCAGATGTCAAGTTCCACTGAGTCACTAGATGACAGCGTTGTCGTGAAAGATGTTTGTGCCGAAATAAGGTAAGTGCTGATGAAGATCAACAAGTTGAGTGTGCACGATGGAAAGCCGGCGTTATTGTTCGATCAAGGAATTCGTGATTGTGATCGACGTTGCAATGAAGCTCTGCTACCTTTTTATGACGACGTTGGGAAAAATGTTCTTTCTGAAGATTGCATCGACACATAGCCAAGTCCTTGGAGGCTCGTTATCGTTAGTCCAAGCTCATGGCCACCCGTGCATTTGAGATTTCCTGACCCTCGAGTTGGCGATACACCGTAGTCATATATAAGCAAACAGAATAAAAAGGATGGGGTTAGTGGCGGAGGTCGCTTTTTTGGTGGACAACCAAGTAGGCACGAAAGAGGGCAAGCTTCGCATCACCAGCGTCTTTGGTTTTGGCGAGAAGCAAACGCAGCTACAGGGAACCACCACTCTGAACGAGCTGCGTCAACATCTTCTGCTCTTTGCCATGCGGCACCCGTGTATTCGTGATCTCGTAGTCTACGAGAAAACGCGAGTGGCTTTGGGTTATGGTCCTGGGATGGACGTCGAGGAGCTGATCCTTACAGAGCTCTACCTCGTCGTACCGGGCGCAGCGGAGGAGCCCATGGACTTCAAGATGTGTGGCCAAACACCGCTCTCGGACTTCATCGACATCGAGCAGACGGATGCAGCTGGTGCAGGGGGCAATGGTAGCTCGTCGCAAAAAATAAAACTGCGAGCCGTTTTCCACTGGTATGACCCAGGGAATCTGGAGGACATCGAATTATACGGATAGACTGCTCCTGGCACCGGGACGGGTGCGTGTGCGTCGTAGATCATTATAAACGCAATTCCGGCGGCGCAAGAAACGCACGACCAAAGGCAAAAAACTACTGGATTAGAACCGAGCTGAAACTGGAATAACGGCGGCCCAGTACCATCTGCGACGAGCCCGGGTTCCATGATGAATACCGCTCTCGTCACGGAGAGACTCCGGAACTGTCGGTGTGCCTTCTCAGTTCAGTCATCCTATTGCAATATCGACATCAACAAATAACAAGACTTCTTTGTCACAATGTCGGGCTCCCGTCACTCAGAACAAAACCGTCAAGAAAGGCAGAAGCAGCCGTCTTTGTGCATCTACAATCTGGGTTTGCTCGTTACCTGTGACCGCGACCTTGGGTTGAGGAAGACAGCGTCTTCCCGTAGAAGTTCCCCTGGTGGTGGTGATGGAGATGGAACGCTCTTGAAGCGATCACGTCGAAGAATGGCCGTTTACGAGCATGCGCCGATTGTTGTCGTGGAGCAAGTGGTGTCTCTGCTCAAAAACGATTCGAGCGAGTGAGTCGCGCGAGCTGTATCGTATATCTCGAACTTCTTACAAATAATACGTGACCGTGTACTAATTTTCAAGAATTTTCCAAGGAAGCTTAATAAAGAATGCTGGAGCAGTTTGGTCGTGGTTCTGCGCACCACGAGGGTCTGACGGCGGCTGTGTTGCACCCGCTGGACTGGCTGGAGGCTGCGTCCGAAGTGGAGAACCCGTTCCGCATCGACATCGAGCAGACCGATTTTCTTTCCAGCATGTTCAAGTTGCTCTTCGACGAACGGCTGTCCTACGTCATCTACATCGGAGAGCGGGGCCATGCCCGGCGGAAAGTCAAAGTGTCAGTGGCGGACGCTGCGACGAAGGCGGTGGACGAGCAGCACGTGCAGGACGCGCTCGCAGGCGGTCCTGGGTACGGGGAGATGCTGCGAAGTGGGTACGGAGAATCCTCTGCCACCGTCGACATCCCTTTGGCTGGTGAAGAAGTAGATGTGGCCAGTACTAGGAATGGGCGGAAAAATAACGATGGTGAAGATCATTTTGATGGGGTTCGGATTGGGGGGGAAGAAGAAGATGTTGCTCAGGAGGTGGAAAAAGGCAATAGCAATGTAGCTGGCGACGATATGAACAGCGGCACGGGGACCACGGGGGGCAAGCGCAAGAACAGGACCGACCCCGTGATCGAGATTTTGTCAAGGAGCATCGCGTTTTCGGGGGCCGCTTCGCTGCGGGAGATCAAGGGCTGGTTCACGAAGCTCGAGGGCACGGACGAGCGGGCGTTTTTCCAGCTCGAGATGTTTCTACAGCTGGCGGAGGTGCGGGCCTACCGTGTCTGGATCACTCTGCACGCTAACGGCCGCTGCGACGCCGGCATCACGTTTTTGGAGGTCCGGCCCAGACCACCGAAGCAGGCTGCGAGCGGGACAACTGCGGGTGGGGCTCCTTCCTCTTCTTCCACAACAGGGGCTGATGACGGTGATGATGATCATACCAACAGCCGAACGGTCCACCAAAACACGGCATTCGTCCCGTCCCGCGACGACTACCTCGAGCTGATCACGCACGTGGACTCCTTTCTTCCCCAGCACGAGGACGGCGGGTTTTTTCTGCAGCACATGTACCGGGAGAACTGGCTGCTGCAGGAAGTCAGCTTTTCCCTCTACCGCCCGTACCTCTGCGGGTTGGGGTGCGTGCACATGTCCGCGGTGCTGTTCCCCACCGCCCGGCCCTCCGTGTTCCCTTCCTCCGCCGCGGCGGCAGCGGGCTTACGAACAGGCGATGGGAACAGGCGGTAAGTGTAGGGAACTGGTATATAAGTGTTTGCTAGCCTAGGCCTAGCTTGCTAGGTGATGGGTCCCGACTTGGCGATGGCGGACGCGGAGTGCCTCTGCCTATACTAGTTGGCGGATTTTCATTTTTGCCCTTCTAGATGGCGAGCGCGTCTGAAGGCGCGCGGAACCGCCCAGCGCGATTTCAGGGATACCCCATTAGGGACGAGGGTACTAGGGGGAGGCGTCGAGAAGTGAGACACCGAGACGAGGTAGAGGGAGGTTGTCGTGGAAGGCCACTGACTGCAGTCGTGACGAGGCCTGAAAGCAGGGCAAAAAATGCCCTCTAGGGTGGCGATTGGTTGTCGGCTGTACTAGTAGTAGTACTAGGCTGCAGGAGTGACTGCGCCAGGTCTGCCGACCGCGACAAGCCGCCTTTCCTTTTACTGCGCGCCTCTTTTTAGGACGCACAGAAAGGGCACCGCGAAGAGCCCCTCCCAAAATTCACCGACCACAACTTCTTACCCACTTACCATCGCTGGTCCCACCATAGGGCTTCGACGCCGACACTTCAGCAGCGGGTCTGTTGCGAGGTGGTGGGGCTGCGGCGGAAGCAGCTGGCGGGAGCGGTGGGGGTACTGCTGCTACTCCATCAATACCGGCGGCTTCGACAAAGGGGGCGCATTCTTCTAGTAAACTCTCAGCGCCCCCCTCTGGAGGCAGCGCGGCGGCCCAGACGACCGCCGGTAATGGGAGCGCCTTTGCGAGCGAGGCGGTGTTCTTTTTCGAGGCGCTGGGCTTCGCCTGTCCGGGCGAGGAGGTGCTGCGCCACCTGTTCGAGGCGAAGCCGGATTCGGGTCTGGTCGTGGGCCACTTCGGCCCGCACGGGCTGCTGAAACTGAGCTGCCACTTCGAGATGAAGTCCACCATGCACACGGAGATTGTGGCGCTGCCGCTGGCCAAAGCCCTCCACAGGGAGATGGAGAGGGAGATGAAGATGGCGGCCGCAGGAGAGGTGCGGGAGACGTGGGCGGAGCTGCGAGAGAGCCCCATGTTCGTGGAGACGGCCACAGGCGAGGACCTCCTAGACGCGCGGTTCGTGCAGTTCTGCGCAAACTCACTGGGGTACCAAATGTCGCTGGGCTACTGCGTCATGCACGAAGCAGAAGCGCGGATACTGAAAGGACACCTGTAGCGGCCTGCCTGTTTGGAGTAGATGTAGAAGAGAAGTTCTTCTCGGCGCCGGGCCGAGCACACGGCGGCGCTGGGACCATGGTGCGAGTGGCTAGGAGCAAGTATATTAGTAGCGCTAACGCTATCTTCGCTATCGGTCAGTTGAAAATGATAAGTACAGATGCTCCTGAATAAAATTACACCACGATAATTCTTTCGCTGCCCAGCAGCTTGATGTCCCAGGAAGATGAGGCTTTCCGTCTGATTCCCGTTGGAGGAGCGTCGAAGCCTTTGCGTTTGTCCGATCGAGGACCGGAAGGATGAGCTCTCGCCGATTGCTACGCGTGAAATGCAAGGCACAACTGTCGACGTGGTAGTACTTCTACTTACGAGCGGTAGCGCCATCTTTGTGTCTACTACTACTGGACATTCAAAATCAAATCATTGTGTAAAAGTGATCGTGGCACGCGTGGTTGTGGATCAAAATACTTAAAGCATCAATTCCTTCTACGCTGGATGAAGTAGCGAGAGCGACGGACACGGAGGGAGCGTGTCTGTTTTGCCGGTGAAAGGAGTGCGTTAGCTTCTGTGGTCGGAGCGGATCATGATAAGAAAGTGCGCTATGGGAGCTCGAGCCGTCAACATCTGCTACAACTCCGGCTGCAACAGCTTGTTGATGGCGCCGCCACCTCTGTTCCTGTTCAGCTTCAGGAAATCAACGCTAGGGACGACGACCACGTGGTCTGCAGTGCTTTTCTACTCCCTAGCGGTTCCTCTTGCGGCATTTCTGTTCCTGCTGCCCCTTGCCACAGCAGACGAGGATGCCAACCTATTGCGGCGGACGGAGCCTCCGTTTTCCTCCAGTAAGGGTGGACAAATCTCCTCTCTGCAGCCTCCGGAGCAGGCCCTGGCGCTGTCGGCTCCGGTCCCGAAACACGCGGCAGCTATTTTTGGCGATCATGCTACAGCATCAACATCTTCAAGAACAGCAACTCCTTCTTCTTCAACAGCGGCGGCGGCTGCTCCGGAGGACAGGGAGAACACGCCCCAGCATCGGACTCCGTGGTGGAGCGCTCCGTCGTTCTTGAGCTCGAGGCCGCGGGCGTCGAGGTCTTCCTTCGCGAGCGGCGCGGAAGACGAAGGGGAGCACGAGGGATCGGACGACGCGCAGGTTCTGAGGGAGGAGTTTATTGCTCTGGGCGGCCGGGTGCCTGGGCTCCGTTTTCCCGTGCGGCAGCCTCTGCGGGGCCCCACCCCGGAATTGCTGGAGGACGACGAGGACGAAGCTGCGTTCCTCCAGCTCCTGCGCGAGGCATCGGGCTCGGGGGAGGCGCGGTGGAGCTCCAACATCACCTCGTCCACCACACTCAAGGATATAATTGTTCTAAACCACCCAGAGGACTTCGTCGATCCGGAGCGGCCATCGATCGCGAGGTCGGTCCTCGCAGAGCTGCACGCGAACCGGCGCGCGGGGCGACTGGCACGCGAAGAGGGCTCCGACCCACTGGGGGTGTACGACTTGGAGCAAGCCCTGCGGAAGTCTGAGTGGCTCCGCCGGCGGAGGCGGCAGGCGCGGCTGCGGAAGACGCTGTTGGACTTGGAAGGCGGGGGGGCGGGTCTGGCACTGTTGCAACTACGAGTAAAACAGAGGTCGAAGTGGACTCGCAGGGAAAGTCTCTCCCTGTTCATGACTGGACGGTCCGGCCGTGGTGGGTCGCTGCCTGTTTTAGTTGGAGGTCGGCCAGGGAACATGAGCGCAACCATGCTCGAACTGGAGCAAGGGAGTGAGAGCACGATCACGGCCACGACCACGATTCGAGATGTACCGTATTGTTCGGAGACTGACTGCGGGTGGTACAGCTTGGGGCGGAGCGACCTTAACTACGCGTCGGATTCCACCAGCGACTCCGGTGTCGGAAGAAATCACTATCACGAGCTCGTGTCAAAAGGCGTCGACTGGAAGGAGACGATTCCCGATTTGTTTTGTCACCCGCGCAACTTCGACAAGTGCCTGGAGCGATGCACGAAGGCGCGGATCGACGGCACGTATCCCTGCTACGCCGTCACACAGTATGAGTACCATCATTCTTATTCTGGGTGTCTCCACAAATGCATCCTTCGCTCGTTGGAAGTAGCGGCGAGCAGCGGAATGTACAGCGACTCCTGGACAGTGACGCCCGAGCCCGGAAGCGGTTACCTCGAGGCCAAGCTGTGTGTGTTCGAGACGGAGAGGCTCAAATGCCAGCAGACGGGCTATCTGAGCACCACCCGCGGCCAGTCCTCGAGTTACGCGATCGTCACCCACGGAGACTGCGGCTACAATGGGATGGACTTTGTCACAGACAGATACGAGTGCCAGTACGCGGCCGCGTCGCTTGGTGTCCTAAGATTGGATAAATCGATCTCGGCGATCGGCTAGAGGACGAAGCGCCGGGCGGTTTCAGAGATGCCCCATTGTGGGGGGTGGGGGTGCTGAGGGGGTAGATGAGGTTGAGTGTGGGAGGTAGCAGGGTCGGGGGTACGGCGTCGGGAGGTGAGCCATCGGTAGG
>RXOD01004401.1:0-22910 GCA_005223375.1 Amoebophrya sp. AT5.2
CACGGGGTCCGGCAGTCGGAGCTCGACGCCGACGGACCCGGTGGAGCCGGTGCGCGACTTGGACGCGTGCAGCGACAAAGAGATCGAGGAGACCCTGTACAAGGTGCTTGCGGCGGCGGACGAGGACTTCGAGGGGACGCTGCCGCTGCGCGACGTGCTGCGCATGCTGGAGGCGGTGTTCTGTACGCGCTCGCGGGGACCGCTTACGGAGTGGGACGTGCGGGTGCTGCTCGCGCAGATGGAGGGGCTGGAGCCCGACGGCATGGTGCGCTACGCGGAGCTGGTCACGAAAATCCCCAAGGCGCTGCGCCGGGTGCACGCGGAGAGCCTCTTCTCGACGATGGGGGGCCAGACGCAGCACGTGCACGCGCCTCCGCATGCGGGGGAACAGCTGCAGCACCAGCAGCATCAGCAAACAGCTGCAGAGGGGGATTTATCGACGCAACCTCATGGCGGCGACGCGGCCGACGCGGGGAGCAGCACGTCTGTGTCCGGGGACAAGGGCCAGATCACGCTGGCGAAGGTGCAAGAGATGGTGATGCTGCTGCAGGACCACGAGCTCCGGCTGCTGGACGAGTTGGTGGGGAAACGGTGCGAGCAGCTGGCCGATGCAAGCCACCCGGAGCTGATCAAACGGCAACGACTCGCGCACGTCCTGGGCGAGCTGCCCACGAGGATATCCTCCACGGAGAAGGCGCTGCTGCTGCAAATCATGCCGATGCGGGTGCTGTTCCGGCCGCCAGAAGAGGACTCGCCGGACATCTACAAGCTGGACGCGAAGGGACAACCGCTACTGCGGCAGGGGTCAGGCGGAGTTTTGCGGCAAGGCTCGACCGTGGCGTTCGCGTCCGACGCCAGCAAGAAGGACGCCGGGAGCGGTAGAAAACCGATCGATGTTCTATCTTCGATGACGTGAGGACGATGGACAAAGAACCCCTCAGAATGTATAGGCAAATAAGTGTTCCAGTTCCACCTCAGACTACTTAAAAAGGCATGCTGTATATTTCTTTCGCGAAAATAAAACAGCTCCGTCGAGCCCCGGCGGCGAGAACCGCGAGGGCACGAAGAAGGGCCCGATGACGTTTGTGAACTTTACGCAATTCAAGGAGAACCTTGCCTACATTCGGGCCAGCCGCACCTTCTACTTCCCGAACAATCTCGCCCAAATACGCGCCACAATCGTCGCGCACATCGCGGAGACCAAACTGAAATCCGTGATTCCCATCTGGCACTACCGGACAAACGTACTTTTCGTTTTCATCTCGCTGATTTTTGTTTCGCGGTTTTGATTTGCATTACTTACGAATTGATTCTGTTGAGCTCATAGCTTATGAGCCGGTGATCGATCTGTGTTTGTAAACTTGAAACCACTCCACCCACCACGCACACGCCCCCCCCCACGATTGCCCGCCCCAATCCATCCCGGATTCTTTCGTCGCCCCCAGGTTCTGGACACTTTGATCCAGAACAAGAACGTGTGGCTGTCGATGTCCGAGCTGTACACGATTGCCGCTCTCAGCCCCCTGTCGACGGTGGACCCCCGGGTGCAGGCCCACGTGGACGTGAACGTGGGTGTGAACGTGCTGCTGTCGCTGGTTTCGCGCTGGCACAGCCGCGACTTGGTGTACGCGGAGGGCCTTGCGCACCAGCTGGAGCAGGAGGCGGAGCGGAAGCGCAAGGAGATGGAGGAGCTCCAGGCGTTCAGCGGGGCGTCGCCAAAAAGCGGA
This sequence comes from Amoebophrya sp. AT5.2, assembly GCA_005223375.1. Taxonomy (NCBI): domain Eukaryota; class Dinophyceae; order Syndiniales; family Amoebophryaceae; genus Amoebophrya; species Amoebophrya sp. AT5.2. The sequence continues at coordinate 1,728 of RXOD01004401.1, forward strand.
GGCGACAGGGCGGAGGACGGAGGGTTGCGGAAGAGCACGCCGCTCCAGAACCGAGACAATATGGACATGGTGGAGAAGGCCCTCCTCCAACAGTTCCTGGTCGCGGACAGCGAGCGCCGCGGCTTTCTGCCCATGGACGTCGTGGCGCCGCTCATCCTGGGCGACTGGGACCGATACGTGGAAGACGGAGGATTGCTCGACACTGAAAAAGCAGGGTGAGTCCATTTTTTGGAGAAGTAGGTAGACAAAGACGCTTGTGATGTTTGGCCTTGCTGAGCTCGTTGTCGTTGCTAATGCGAAGACTTCTACGAGTAAGTAGTAGGTAGGACTAGGATGATGTCCTGCTGCAGCGAGGTTTTCGCGGTGGCTGCGCTGAGTGGATTTCGAAATTTCCCTTCAGGTTGCTGGCTATGTGCGAGTGCGTGCGGGACGAGGAGGACAAGCCGACCACCTTCTGCGTGTATGAGCAGCACGTGAAAACGTGGCTGCCGGTCATATTTGACGTGCGCCAGAGCCCGTCTCTGCGGCAACTGCTGGAGCTGGAGGCGCCGGAGGAACAGCTGGTTACGAACGAAGTGCTGCAGTTGGCGCGTTCCCACCCGATCGTCCACAGAGGAAACAGCAGTCCGAACCAGGGCGGGTAAGTGATGAAATTTGTTTATTTGTAGGATCGAGCATGTTCATCTTGCAGGTGAATGCCTCAACGAGCAAATGGTATTTACGACACAGGATGTTCGGGCGGCGGTCCGGGGGTGCCATGCCGCGTCGGTCCGGGGCGTCGACGACGGAGCGCTCGCCGAGCAAGGGCGGTGACAAAAAGAAGGTCCGCCGGGTGCAGGAAATGACGACGAAGGGGGGTAAACTCATTCCAAAAACGATCGATATCGCGCCGCTTGTGCACGAAACGAGGGCAGATCGCCGCCGCCGCATCGGACATGAGGCCTGGACGCAAATCGTGAAGGGCGCCGCAAAATAGATAGATTGCTGAATCGAAGAAGGACTGCGCGGCTTCAGGTGGTCCAACGCAGCTTTCTACCGCGATCACGAACCACGATACCATCCAAGATGCGAAAAGAAACAAATTCGAATTCAATCCCAGCCCTACGTATACAAATTTGCTTGGACACGTGTATCAATTGCGAAACGAATTAGACCTGCCGCTGTGGTCGAAAAAAGTTTGAAAGCATGTACAAACATACTCACCCGCACTAAAAAAAGGCAGTAAGTAATGTACGCTCGCGCACGCGCTGTACAATAAGAATAAATCCACATCACGAGGACGTAGAACCTTTCCCGTAGAATCAAACGAAGAAGAGTTTTCATTCCGTAGATGCACCCGATGGAGGAACGCAACCGCATGTACAATTGGAGGATTGCTGTCGCGGTTTGCCACCATAGATACTTTCTTCCATGCATGTACAATAGAACGCCTCGTCACTAAGACTAAGAGGTCGGCAATGTCCGGCGCGTTTTGTACTTCACGAAAATTCATCAGAACGAGGCACAGATTGTATTGATTCTCTTGACCAGCGAGAAAAATGTTGCACACCGTTGCCATAGTGGCTAGCATAACCTTGACGACCGACGCGGTATCGGGCATTTTCGGCCCGCCGAGGGTGGCGCCAGCAAATCCAAATTGAGAGAGGTACCGTGAAGCAGCAGAGCGCGCGAGGGAAATCCGGGCTACTTTCTTAAGTGGTTGTGCATGAGGAAAAGACTGTGGCGACTAAGCTTGTGGCGTCTCTTTAATGCGTCCGGAGTAGTCGACTCTCACATTCTTCCTGCTTTGATGTTGTGGTCGATTTTGTCACAAGCCGTGGAACGAATACGGAGACAAGTACCACATCAGCATTTATAAACGCGAAAGAAATAGACCGCCATGGGAGCTCGGGGCAGCCGGGAGGAGAACGCAGTGTCTACTGAGCAGCTAGTTCGGACCGCCGAGCAGGAGAGCAGGCCGCAGAGTCGACCGCAGACCAGCGCGCGTTCCATGTCGCTGCGTGATTTCTCGGCAATGCCAGAAGAGCCAGCACCGCCGGCACCGCCATCATTCCTGAAGCAGCAGTTTCCGCATCTCCGGTGGCGATCAGTGCAGGGGGTTTGCATCGTCATGGAGTTCGTCGTTTTCTGGGTCGCTTGCCTGGTTATACAGCCACGGGGCTGGGTGACCCCGGACCCTTTAGCAAATTGGAAGCTTGGAAGCAGCGACCGCATCATGGAGCAATGCGCGTACTCCATTGCTTACATTTTTATTGAAATTTGATCATTCTGAAATTCCTCCTCTGAGATCTACACTGAGTACCAGGATCGGAAATGGATCAGTTGCCTATGCTTACCCGGACGATCTCCGTTTGGGTCCGTGTTTACTGTCGCGGATCCAGCCCTTCATTCGTCCGAGAGAAATCGCGCTCCTTCCTATCTGCTTTGATCCCTGTACGAAGACAGATGATGTACGTGCGCGACAGTCAAGGATCCAACTGTGCCTGTGGGAAATGCTTTACGTAGCCGTAGAACTACAGCGATCAGTAGACTGCTTTGATCGGACAGACTCCGTATGGCAAGCGCTTCTGAACGTGCGCTTGCCTTCCCTTCATCTGTCCTAAAGCAGAGTCATTCCTTCCTATCTGATGCGCTGTAGTGCGCATGCAGATGATGTACGTATGACACAATGAGCCAGCAATCAACATCGAGAGAGACTGCGGAAGCCAAGAACATGATGAGTCCCGAGTATCTAACCCATGTCATTCGACGCGTCGTTGGCGCGGTGGGGAGAAAAACTTTATCTGCGTGTGTACTGACGAGGTCCCAAAATCTTCTAAGCTGTAATATTTGCGCTTTTACTTCGCCGACGACCGAAGGCGAAGACCCGCATCCATGAGCACTCCAAACTACAGACAGTTACGTCCTCGGAGGGGAGTACTGGGTAGAGCTGCGACGTGCGGTGGTGCCGGTTTTCCTCCACGTGAACCTACCGCACATCTTGATGAACCTCTACTTCCAATTCTCCGAGGGAACGACGGCCGAGGTTGAGTTCGGGGCCGCAAAGTTCCTCCTACTCTTCCTCGTCTCCGGGGTACCAGTCTACATAAGCATCTAGAGTTTAGAAGCTCACTGTCTAGCTTCAGACACAAGAAGCGCTAGCGCAGAGCTCGTGGCGCATGATGCAAAATCGCGAACGGGCGGACTGAAGATTCCATCTCAGTGTTGATTGTTCCAATGTGTACTTTTTGTGGCTGATTCCAATTGCGTCTACTCACTGTGCGATCAAGCATGATGAAAATTTGCGAACGGGCGATCGGATCTCGGGGGCTTGCTCCCGCAGACTGACGATTGTTCGAACGTGTACTAATCTTCTCGCTGACCACTCCGCATGCTACTAAGTCTTGTAAGTGTAGTAACTCATCCAATTTATTAGATTGCGGGGAACCTCCTTTCCGATGCTTTCGGGGTTAGCGGCGTGGGCGCCTCCACGTCGTGCTACGGGCTGATCGGCGTGCAGATGGGTCGGCTGTTCGTCGTCGAATGGCCGCACATCTCAGATGCGCAGACGAAGCAGCGCCTCCAAGAACACTGGAGCCGGGTCGCGGGCATGCTGCTCTTCTGGGAGGTCATGAACTGGAGCACGATCGACCACTACGGGCACCTCGGGGGCTTCCTGTCGGGCGCGTGCATCGGGTGTTTGCTCAACAAACAGAGGAGCGTGCGGTTTTCGCCGCTGCCGGGGGGCGCCGGCGACGCGGGGGTGTATGGTGGGGGCGGAAATGGAAATGGTAGCGCGATGGTTGCGCCGACGCGGAAACAGAGGGCGTGGAGTGCGGTGTTCCTCGGAGCGCTCATCTTTGGAAGCGCGTTTAGAATATACTGGACGGCGCCAGAGGGCGAACTTGAAATACTCTGCCCGCAGCTGCGGCGAAGATACTTCTACGACGGCTAAATTTTGGTGAAGCTGCGGCTTCCGATTCTGGTGCCGGAAACGACGAAAAAGTTTTGAATTCTTCCACCCAATGAAGTTCCAGCAGGACGGAAGAAAGGATGGGCAACGTTTTGTTTTCGGGTGGACTGAATCTAGCATGGTGCGATCTGTTTTCTACTTTCAATACTCCTGTCCTGCATCGCCATCGATCAGATTCGTGACTCAGGATCATTCGTGACCAATTCCGATCCGAGGGCAAGATGCCGCGATCTCAACGCGATCCCTCGTGCGAAATGTTCTTGGATCCCCCCGATCACTGATCCTTTGATCTTTCGTGTACTAGCAACATGTTTCGCTCCTCCTCCTGCCTCGGTTCGGTACTTACGCTTGTGTGATGCTATCCTACTTCTTGCTCATCGCTAACTCTACCAGGGTTTGACTGCATACGGCAGCAACATCGATTCACCAAGATGGCAGAAATCACGTACCGTGGAGCCCTCCAGGGCCACGCTGGATGGGTCACCTCCATCGCCACCACCTACGAACAGTCCAACCTGGTCGTCTCCGGTTCCCGTGACAAGACCGCCGTCGTGTGGGAGCTGACGCCGAATGACTCCGCCTCCCCGGGTAAGCTTTTCTCAACCACTTATCTCGAGAGATGAACTAGTACAAGCGTAGGCTTTATTTTTGTTTTCGCACCAGTTGTAGAGCGCTGCTATCCATGTCAGAGTGCAGTTCCAATGGAAGCAGTTTTTCCATTTAATATAGCAGCCACTTGTTGGATCGAGGACATCAGAGGCCCCACAGTCCGGAATGCGCGGCACCTTGAAACAGACGTAAACTTAAAGTTGCCTCTCCTCACTTTGTATCAAATATTCTTTCATCTCGACGACAGGTTACGCTCGTCGCTGCCTGCACGGCCACAACCAGGCTGTGTGCGACACCGTGATCTCGTCCGACGGGCAGTTCGCGCTCACCGGTTCCATGGACACCACCATGCGGCTCTGGGACCTGAACACCGGACAGTCCGTGCGCAAGTTCAAGGGCCACACCAAGGACGTGAACTCCGTGGCCTTCTCCGCCGACAGCCGCCAGATCGTCTCCGGGTCCCGCGACAAGACCATCAAGCTGTGGAACACCCTGGCCGAGTGCAAGTACACCATCACCGAGGAAAACCACACCGACTGGGTCTCCTGCGTGCGCTTCTCCCCCTCCGCCAAGAACCCCCTCATCGTCTCCTGCGGCTGGGACAAACTGATCAAGGTCTGGAACCTGAACAACTGCAAGCTGAAGACCAACCTGGCCGGCCACACCGGTAAATATCGATCCTTGCTGGGCCCATAATGATCGATTCTCTCATAGAAGCTGAAGCAATTAAGTGTCATCGAGTAAGGCTGAGGGCGACAGAATGCGATCGCTGGATCCCCGAGCCCGAATGATGAATCTCCGTCGAATCTATTTTCCACGCCAAAGTAGAACGCAAGTTCGTCCCGCGTTCTCATTTACAGGACTCCCAAATACCCCTTCGCATTCATCACCAATCGGTAATGGACTAATCGAATAACATCAGGTGTCCTGTACACCATCACCATCTCCCCGGATGGGTCGCTGTGCGGTTCCGGTGGCAAGGACGGCACCGCCATGCTGTGGGACGTGAACGACGGCAAGCACCTGTACTCGCTGGACGCCAACAGCACCATCAACGCGATGTGCTTCTCCCCGAAGAACTACTGGCTGTGCGCGGCCACGGACACCTCCATCAAGATCTGGGACCTGGAGAACAAGCTGATCCTGGACGAGCTGACCACCAAGACCATCCCCAAGTCGGGCATCCCGTGGTGCGTGTCCCTGCAGTGGTCCGCGGACGGCAACACCCTCTTCGCGGGTTCCACCGACGGGCACATCTACGTCTACTCCATCGGACGCTCGTAAGCGGCCCATGGGATCATGTTTGGGGGATTTGATTGAAATTGATTGGTGGGCTTTATATGTGGGAAAGTTTGTTTTCGGAGAACATGCAGCGGTTTGAGGGGCTGGAACAGGACGAGGAGGGTTGGGAGAAGAGTGTCGCGGGGCGGCATTGTTCCGTCTTGAGCAGTGGGGCGTGCTGCTTGAGGAGGACGCGATTCTGGAAGAAGGAGACTTCGCGGGGGACAGTTTCGTGAGAGTAGGTGCGATTCGACTGCCGCTGTCGACTGCCGGTCAGTGGAGGAAGGACGCTTATTGAACGGACTGAAGGTCACGAACTAAGTCCCAGCGAAAACGTCTCCGCTTTGGCATACAGGGGGTAGCTTGTTTGTGCAAGTAACCACTTGTGGTCGGAGAATATGGATTGACATCGAGACTGATTTCGCCGTAATCTTGGTCGAACGAATCGAGAAACAGAGAGCGCTCGCAGGGAGCAGCCAAGTGCTTCGTGATCGGAAGAGATGTTGTTTCGTGTTCGGAGTTACAAACGCTATGGTAAGAACAGCGTAGCGACCCATGGTGGTGAGCTGAAAGAAAAGACAGTCGAGAAGTTGCCTCATGAGAGATGCGCACCGGGGTTCAGTTCAGAAGCGATTTTGTCCTAAGTACTTAGGCGTTTTCTTCTTCATAGCTAAAAGCGCACTGATAGCTCGACAAACAGATACAGCAACAGCACAGACAGCAGCCCGATCGCCGCTGTGATAATTCGTGAATCAGTACTCCTACACCATGATTAGAAAAAATGTCCTATCTTCCTCTCCGAAGACCAGACGACGATGACGTCGTGCGAAACGGCTGGTGCGACGAGGTAACGGGAGCCCCAAGATCGAGCCTTCTTATATGGGAACTCTGCGAGGCCACTCGGGTCGGGACTCGCTTCGGATCCGGATAACGGGACGCAATTTTGGCGCGATAGCTTCCTTTGTTTCGGCACCGCCGAATTCTGCAAGAGCTTCCTGAACGCTCACGGTGTGGTACCTGCGAAGCAGGACAGCGCGCTACAGAATAAGTACCACACATGCAGCACAAGATCACACACGCAATCTTGTTGTCGAATGCGATGTGAAGCGTCCCGGTGTGATTGCTTTTCTGTTTGCGATCGGCGCGCGACTACCCGCCAACAATCAGTTAACAATCGCCAATCCGCGAGGGAGCGAGCGCCCACTGGTTTTCGTTTCCGTCGCCGGCTATTGAACTGCGCATCTTCCCGCTGTTGATGTGAGTTTACGCTTCGGATCGTCGCAACTAACAAACCAGCGGTGCCCCACGAGTTCTCGGCCAGTCCGACGACAAGCTCTTTCCTCTGCAAGCAGGAGTGGCTAGCAGCGTCGCTACTGCCACTGCCAGGGCGTCATGATGGACGACTTCACAACGCCTGACTCGGGCGGAATAAGAAAGCGAAATGTGCAGTCAGAGACGCCGTCGTCGTCGGGAGGAGATTCCTTCATCAAAAAATTCGACATCTACAACAAGGTGCACGACGACTACAACATCAAAACCAAGTCCGGCGGCACGCTATCAGTGGTACTTACAGTTGTAGTAGCGGTAGACGGAGAGGAGCCACCATCATCTCCACAAATTTGTAGAGTAGCTTTTTCGACATCGGATTCGACGTGAACGTTCGATTTTCCATGCACTTCAGGTCACGTACCTGTCCATGATGATTCTCATCTTCGGGGAGTTGAGGTGGTACCTCTCGACGAGAATTTCGGACCACATAGTGGTGGACACGACAACAGACGAGAAACTTCCAATCGGACTCAACATCACGTTTCCGGACTTGCGATGCGATGAGGTCTCCGTCGACACGGTCGATTCCTCCGGGGAAAACCAGATCAACATCCAATGTAAGTGCGAGAACACGATTTTTGATGGCAATTTTCCGTGGCAAAATCATGTGACGGGGAAAACGATATATGAAAGCGATTTTACCTCGACCCACACTGAAAACAGCTGGCGGCCTACAGAAGTACCCCATCGACAGATTCGGGCAGATGGGCCAGGATCCAGTGGCACCAGAAGGTACAACCTCCATAATACTAATGCCGTGGTTACCTGTTGTACTTACTCTTACATGCCTTCTCCATTTTGTGGAGGGTTTTCATCTTGTGGAGCTTTACTAAGGTAGGCACAGCATATTATGCACAGGCAAGACGACCACACCCACGCACCACAGGATCCTGCCTTTCGTGCCATGCGGCCGCGAGCAGCATGCCAGACGGAGCGTGTTGTAATGACTGCAAGTCGTTGAAGGAGGCCTACACAACTGCAGGGCTGTCGTACTACAAAATCCTCAAAGAATCGGACCAGTGCAAGCACATCGTCGGGTGTCTGGTACTGGCTCGGATTGTCTCACGATGACACTCGAGAACTTTTTGCTTATTTGAAATAGTCAAAAATCTAGTTCATGAGAAATTCGAATTGATGACAGCGGGGCCCGCACTACGACGAAATGCGTCACAGGTAGACGGCGATGTCTTGGTATCGAAGGTTGCAGGAAATGTCCACGTCGCACTTGGAAAGTCGATTGTCAGACAAGGGCGGCACGTAAGTCTACTTTCATTTGCTGATTTTACATGGGCTACTCTTGCTACTGATAATTTCGACATCATGTGGATCCAATTTGGAGCGTTGCGTCGTAAATTGCTCGCTGAAACGTGATGAACTCCACTGACTACACAGGTACACGAGTTCAACATTCGGGACGTATCAGAGGGGTTTAACACATCGCACATCATAAATCGACTTCAGTTTGGCCCCCGCTTCGACGGACTCGTGGAGGCACCCCTTGAAGGTACTATAATTTGCACTCTGTTTATAATACTTCCAGTTGGTTCCTGTCGTGATGCCGCAGTGAAAACGACAGCCGTAGGGCTCGGCCCTATGGGGGCTCCTGCCCATCGGTAATTGCTTTGTTTTGATGAAGACGCCGCTGGCGTAAGTAGACCAATCAACTCGGCTGTCGCACGTAGCGCCTTGCACGGCCGTCCGTGAAATAAGGCTGCGAGCTTGTATTCGAGCGCACAAATAAACGAATACACCCTGTCTCTCCGCAGGTACTTCCAAGATTGTGGACCAAGGCGCCTTCATGTTCCACTACTACATCAAGCTCGTCCCGACGATATTTCTCGAGGAGCGCGATCCCGAACGGACCAAGCGATATTCGCATCAGTACTCCAGCACGGAGGCGTCCCGTAACGTGCTGGTGAACACGGAGCAACTTGCCGGTCTTCCGGGGGTTTTCCTCGTGTACGACTTTTCACCCTTCCTCGTGCAGAAGCGCGTGGGCTACGTACCGTTCTCGCACTTCCTCACGAGTCTCTGTGTGATCATTGGGGGCATCTTCACCATCACCCGCTCCCTGGACCAATTCGTGTACGCGACCGGGAAAAAGCTGGGCACTTCGGGGAAACGCAACCTCAGCCTGTAAAGTGGGAGTGGCCCGAATCAACTCGCCATTCTTAGCCCGAATCAACTCGGATTCTGATTTTTTAGATGGATGTTTCTACACGCACAACAGGGACCCTCGGCGCCTAACTCGACAAAGGCTTTCGGGTGGCCCACAAGAGGGGGCCCAGGTCCACTGACAGATTTAGTAATCATCGCAACTTGTTCTCGTCGAGCGTCACAGCCTGACTGACACCAAAATTCTTATTCTTCACGAGCAAACTGCTTTATCGTCTATTGCAAACAATCGTTCAAGGGCAGAGACAAGAACCTGTACACCGTGCTAAGTGCACGCGCGTCTCTAGAGAATGCTATCGCTATCCCGCAGGGTGCCACTTGCCCACTTGTTAGATTCGAAGAAATTTTACAGTGGGAACAAGGTCCCCGCACAGCAAAATGAATTTATACGCAGATGATCATACGTGGGGCAACCAATGCGGGCGATACTCTTGTCAAAAGTGTCGGCGCTTCCGCTGCCATGCGGACAGGGATTGTAGTAGAGATGACTTCGATCATCAACTGGTTGTGGTCCGTTTTTCTCGAGCTTCGTGGAAAGAGCGAGCTCGTCTCCGAGGATGGTCGGACCTACACCTTCTTTTCGCGAGCGACGTATCGAATCGATCTCGATGTATCATTTAAATTTTCTGGCGCCAGAAACTCGCGTTTTGAGCCTCACCTTGTCTTACATCCAGTTCCAGTATCAAGTGCGACGCGTTGAATTTTTTTGAAAAACAAGTCAGCAAAGATGGCCCCTGCGCTCGCCCACCTTTCGCGGGTGCTTGACGATCTGCATTTTTGGCCGTCCCAAGCCCAGCCTGACCCGGGTGCTGGGATTCCCCACTTGTTTGACCACGGCTGGGGCACAAGCAAATCCTCGACCACCACCTCCTTCGCGGCTGATGGGACGCGTCTTGCCGCGACAACGACCGCCGGTGCGAAGCCCAACGAAGGCGCCGCAACAAAAATGCTCGGTGTTCCGGGTTCGGTGGCGGCAGGAGGAGCCGCGAATGAGGCCGCGAAAATCAAAACCACCGTTCCGCTTGAGGAAAAGCTACCGAGAAACCCATCCATCCGGATAGATATGCTGAACAACAATAATTCGCAGTACTACGGCGACTTTATGCTCGGAACGCCGCCACAGCCCTTTACCGCGGTGATGGACACGGGCAGCGGATTGATCTGGGTACCGGGAAAAAAATGCGACACAGAGGTACTGAAAGAATATCTGGAGCTAGCGTACTAGACAGTGATTATGATTTTGAGGTCGAGGGAAGCTCGGCCACGAATAATTCTCATTCCCGAACAAATTCCAGGTGTGTCAGGAGCATCATCAGTACGACGAGGGGGCGAGTTCGACGAAGCACGCAATCCCTTCGGAGATCGGTGCCACAACAGTGATTCACTACGGGACTGGGTCGGTGCACTACCAGCAGTCGGAGGACACATTACGGTTATGCGACTCGAAACTCAACCCAAACTGCCGTAACGGGAAGCAAAACATTCTCACGATACCATCCCAAACAATGGGTATCACTGATTTTGGTCGTTTTCCACCGCGTGCTGTTGAGGTCTGCACGCAAATTCATTGATGTAGTACCCCATCGGACCCAGGTACCTCTCTCACCCAGACTGCTGAGCCGTTCAAGTGGCTTCCCTTCGACGGTATTTTTGGTCTTGCTCCCTCCGCCTCGAAGGGCTCCGCGCTTTATTCCATCAAGAAGGCGAAGGTGCTCGCGCACAACCTGCTCGGCTGCTACCTGTCGGAGGACACGCACCGCACGGGCAGCATGAGCTTCGGCGGCATCGAGCCGCAGTACATCGCGAAGGGGCACCCGCTGTACTGGCACGACTCCACGCACGACAAGGAGTGGCAGGTGGCGATCTCTGATTTTGAGATCAACGGAGAGCGGCAGCACGTGTGCGACGGCTACCCGGACAAGGAGTGTCTGGCGGTCGTGGACACCGGCAGCTCGCTGGTGACCGGCCCCATGGACTTGATGGATCCCATGATGAAGAAGATGAAGCTGGACACGACGTGCAAACAGCTGGAGAAGATGCCGCGCGTAGACGTTCTGATCAAGGGGAACGAAGGAACGGTACGCTACCCGCTCACGCCGCAGGAATACACCCTGGCCGACGTGGACGAAGAAGACAAACCGGTGTGCGAGCTGGGCTTCGGTGGGATGGACGTGCCGGGAAGAAAATGGGTGCTGGGAGACACCTTTTTGCGGAGGTAATCTGTCGCTGTGGTTCATCATCAATCGCTGTGGTTATGATCATCATGATCGCTTGGTATATTTTTTCGTAACGTCTGCTACTGCTTTTAGAGTCGCATCCAAGGGGTTATGTACACCGATGCTCAAAGTCAAAAGGAAGTGCTCGCAATGGCAAAGCCGTACTATAGGTACTACTCCATCTACGATGACGACAACGCGAAAATGGGTTTCGTACGCTCGGTTCATCCCGGAGAGGTAAATCCGCCCGCACCGCGAAATCTCCTGTTGGCGAAAGAGGACAAAGCCTTATCGCGCGTTGCAGTCGCGAGTATGCCGGCACCCGAAGCCATATCACTCGCAGCAGCAGCGGTAAATGGAGCGACCGGTGCATATGGGCGCTCTTTTGTCTCGGCGACAGCGACCGGCGGACCTGGAAGTCAGTCACCCAAGAATCTCAACAGCTCTTCCTGCCGAAGGCAGGCAGGGGACCGCAGTTACATGGGATTTTTGTGAAAAGGAGTTGAGTTCTTGATGCGCTTTCCGAAGACGGCCAGGAGCGCCGTCGCAGTCTGTAGATTAACGTAGCCCGATCTGGTAATGACTTGGACAGTTGTCGTTGCGAGCTGTCTAGTACTCGAAGGTCACCCGCCACATCCGCGCTGGGCGTCGAGAGAGGATCCGATTGGTCGTCGAATTCGATCCCCACTCTCCAATCAATCTTTGTCTTTCCTTTATGTCGAGTAAGCGCACGCGCGCCAAGAGGCACATAGCGGAGCTACGATTTGTTGGTGCAGCCGCAGAGCTTGCGCACCTATTAATGCTGAGCTTTTATTTTGGCAGTATTCATCATCTTCATCTGCTGCTAATAAGCTAAAAATAATTGAATGATATTAGGCGCAACAGGAATTAGAATTGTTGTGTTTCTTTGGACAGTGGTTCGTGCGTCCATGACATCCTATCCGATCCTGATTTTGGTGAGGCTAAAAGTGGCACGAACCGGCAGAGGAACAGGTCGCATGAACCTTGCTGACGACGCGGTTTTGCATTCGTTCCTGCATCGGAAAATCAAAATGTTGATGTGTGCGAAACCAAAAAACATCGTGTCGCGATCAGAAAACATGATCAAATATGCGTGTACTGACCGTCAGACGTAAGTTGAGCGACAAGATAGGTATGAGGATTGAGACAGAGGTGATTCAATATTGCAAAGCTCAACTGCAAAATCGTACCAGTGATGAAGCTGACCCCGCCCGTAAACATGTTGCAGAATCAGCATCTGGACACTATTAAGCTTCTGGTAGAGTCATTTCGTCTCCTTGCTTCCACGAGTCTGGTTTTCCGTGGCAACTTATTCGTGTTCGCCAAAGGTATCATAGATAGTGCCAGGCCCACATCGTTCTGCTTACACCCTAGCAAAGCCCCTGATGGCGCGCGCGTGCCTCGGCGACGCGGGTGCTGGCACCAAGGAGGACCCCATCACCGTCGACGAGGTGCTCGCCCCTACCAGCGCTGCCATCGAGGCCACCCTCGGAGAGACCGAGGATGAGATGGCCGCGGCGACCAGCAGCAGCCTGCACACCCCCAGCGGCTCCGCAGCACCCGCACCGAGCGTCGCGGAATGTGATTGTACAGGCTGCCGTCTACGGAACTCGGAGGTGAAACTCGAAGAAATCGGCGGCGTCGTGGGATCGCTGCCGGCAGGCGCAGTAGAGATCTCGAGGTCACAGTGTCGAAGAACCGGGCATATTTGGTCCACTGCGCTACATCTCCCTGCTTACGACGCGTGGAGAGAAGCGGCAGGGCATTGGATGGAAGTGGTCTCGTACGCGGCGTGCGTTTCTGTGGCGACCAAAGACTCCGGACCAGAAGTCTGGAGGCTGGTCGATCTCGTCCAGAATCCGAAAACTTTGCTAGAAGTTGCGGCCTACGCACAGCCAGTACGCTGCGAAATTTCGATGGCGCAAGCTGAAGAAGGGCTCCGGGTGATGTACGACAGCGCACAGTGGCTGCTCGTCCGATGCCACTCAATGGCGGAGAAACTGGAGCGGCCGCTGCCTTTGACGAAAAGCCTTGCAATTTCGGAGGTGTTGGCCGAGCAGTTCGAATTCATGCTCGACGAAGGCGTGCGCGACGAGCTGCGCGAATGCGTGTGGCGTTTCATATACGAGCTGTCCCTTGAGTCGTCCTCGGGGACCAGTGGCCATGATATCCACAATCAGGCTGCCGACTTAGCCGTGTATTACTTCGCCCAGGACCTGATGGCTTGCACAACTTTTCTTTCTCATACGGAAATCCACTCGGCCTCGGGAACAAGAACAACGCTGCGACATTCGGGTGACATCAAGTGGATCAGCAAGCTAGTTCGATCAGCAAGCTACTACCACGTCAGGATGGGTATCACAATTGCTCAACAAGTACAAATGCAGTACTATTTTGTTGGATATCTATTGCACCGGGAGTGGATCGCGATCACCTCCTCGGTCTTCGACACCTCCGAGGACTTCGGCGAGTTTCCAAACGACTTCGCGAGAGCAAGGAATGCGCGCATCACCCGCGAGCTTTTCGACCGGAAGAACCTCGGCTCTAAACTTCCTGCAATCCCCAGCAGTGTCCCGGAAACCGCTGGCGCCTCTCACTCGGTAGCCAGTGCCGCTGCAGGACCGATCAGTAGTAGCTACAAGACCGCTCGGAGCAGTATCGCTACAAGCGCCGCGAAGTCGTTGCCAGCGGTGGAGAAAAGAAGCGGAATTTTCGCGGGTTCCAAATCGGAGTCGGAGAAGGACGCGAGGCTTGACGCGGTGGAGCAAACGCTTGACGCGCTGAGCAAGGCGATGCGGGCCGACAAAAAGGTGCAGGCGTTTGTGAACACGGAGACTTATTGCTGGCCTGCGTCTCGGTCGATCGCAGAGCGCCTCACTGAGGGAGGGGGACCGCTGGAGAAGAACGTCCGCGGATGGGAGGCGCCATCCGCGTACTGGATCATTGCCGAAGCAAGAAACACGATCGAGCACATCTTGGACGACCAGGGTGAGGAACTCCGCGAATTCTTCCAGTCGTGGTTCTCCAAGTACAAGAGGGGCAAGTACAAGGAAGTGTCCACCTCCCCAACTTGGCAGGCGAAGTTTTTCTTCAGTGAGATGATTGCCAATGACTTCCTGCGCAAGGTCGGCGGTGTACTCGAAAAGTGGGAGGGATTGAAGGACGGAGCTGAGGTCTTGGGCCTTTCCTTGGACGAGTACGGCAGCAGCGCACTTCATCGCGCAGTGAAGGACTGGTCAGCAGCGCGCGTCGAAGACGTTCTCAATGGCCTTCACGGTGATACAAACTCAATGGCGCTCACGTGGAGAAACAAAGACAATCAAACCGTCCTTGATCTCGCACACGTACAGAAAAAGAAGATAAAGTCCGAGTGGTATGCAGAGGAGGCAGAGAGGACCATCAAGCTGCTGAAAGTGGCAGGAGAGAGGCGCCGGCTGTGGTGTCTCTGGCGTGGCTGGGAGTCGCAGCGGACGTGAGTAGAAGACGGAGACCGAGAAAAACTGTTGATCTTTGATCCTTTTATGGTGGCCGCGCGCCCATACGTCGGCCAGTCACTACAACTACAACTTGCTTGCTTCCTCTTTGTCGCATTGGCAAATGAAGGCCATGGGTCGGTCCGCGATTATTCCACTCTCGCGCAGCGCCGCCCTCCGTCAAGGCGGACTCACGCTTCGACTCTGGACGAGGTTTCCCTTTCCACATCTCACGAGCAAGCCAAATATTAGCGGTTCATAATCGGGACCTGCGGAATCCATTTGTTTTTGTTTCGGAGCGTGATTGTTTAGTGTGACAGACCTTGGCTGCGTACTAGCGTCAGCGCTGGGTACGTATATGTGCCTGAAGAGCGGCCGGAGTACGAGAGAGTCTGTGCCGGACAAGGACGCGCTGCCTCACCGGGAAGAAGTTTGGCTGCGTCGCCGGATGCAGTGTTCCTCTTTCCCCGCCACACGTCTTAGTGCTGGCACACAAGAAAGTTCAAGTTGTCGTTTTTGTCGTGTAGTGGTAGTGGTAGTACCGAGGGAGTTCGTATCGAGGGAGTGCACTTCGTGGGGAGCGTCGTGCTCGTGTTCGATCGTGAGGGTCGTAGGTAGCTACCTAGCCACTTTACTAGATCATGCCGCAGTGCTCGTTCACGTCATCACTCTAGGCTAGCCTTGTAGCTTCACTTTCCCAATTTAGGTGAGGGCTGAGCGATAGTTACTTAGGGAGAAGACGACACGAGGAGGCCTTGTTCTTGCACTTGCTCTGGGATAACCTCTGGCTTGAGGTTGGGAAATGAAAACGCTCCGCGAGAATCGCGGCGAAGGTATATGGATAGAATGCGGCCGGAGAAGGGCAAAGATGCCCAGGCCGAACGAAGCGGATGCGAAGGCAGGGCAGAAGGCTAACCCCGTCGGCCACCAGTGTGGACGATATGCCCAGTTACAGCATCAGCAATACGGTCGAAGGATGCGCCCCACCGTCCGGAGACAAAGAAAGTAGAGTATGTACCCTGTAGCAGTGGGGGCACACTTCGGTGTGGCCGTCAGGTACAGAGATGGTTCACTTCCTACACGACCTCAGTCTCGACTGCGTAGCTCAGTTGACCATTGAGGGGGAAGTGCCCTTTCTGTTGCAGGGTGGCAGCTCAAAAGAGGAGGTGAAGAGCGGTACGGGCCCTGCCTTGGCGGAACGGTCTGGCACTCGTAGATCATAGAAAAAAGAAAACTAAAGGTAGATCCATGATAAGAATTCACCCCCTAAAAGCCGACCGGAGATCTGGCACGTGTAGCCGGAGAGATGTGTGAACTTTCTACGCACTTTCTTGGCAGTTGTTAGATCAATGATCATACTCCTGTCAGGATTCGTGGATTGGCAAGCGCATTGAGACGCCCTACCTAAAAAAAAAAAAAAAAATAATCTGAATTATCTACCTTTACATCTACTACTATTGAATTCGAATTGGTACGGCCAGTACACAGGAAAATCTTCGAGACGCAACGGCACTCAAAGCTGAAACACGTCGTTGCAACGATTGAATACATTTTCAGAAGTTGAGACTCTGCCGTTGGAAGGAGATAAAATCGCGCCAGCTATCCCTATCGGTCGTCAGCGAAGAACAAGACGTTCGTGGAGGACCCGCGGGCCGCGGATGCGGAAGCGCCTTCAGCACGATAGCCGCATACGAGATGTTGGTCTCGCAACCACCTTGTATCAATCTGTGTGGTATGATGATGCTGTGGGGACATCGACGAGTAGTTAGTCCGACTTGCACTTGATTTTTGAATTTTGATTGTCGCATCGGTCCCTGCCACGAAGATTGATTGTCGGTACTTCAAGGTGCGTTGATGTCGACTTGGAGGACTAGCGATCTCATCTCGGTCGTCGTTTCTAGTCCTCATGCAAGGTGGAAATGAACATGAAGGTACTAAAAAAGTAACTTTCGAAAGATGTCTTACTTTTTTTTACGACGTCTTGTTCGATTCACAATAGATACCGTCCAGGACCTCATTTTTGAAGATCCACTCCCACTCGCGCATCATCATCAAAGCCCATCTTAAGTTTTTCCTGTAGGCTTCATAAGTTGACCTTTTTTCATTTGCATTGTTTGATTTCTTTGGTCGCCATCTTTCTTCAAGATGGCACCGCGAAAGGAGATGTTTTTCCAGCGGCGTTTCTATTGCCAGGACTGCTTGGATGCGAGCTATATGAGCGTTTCGTTCCTGGATCCACCGAAGAAACGGGTGTTTTGGAATGATGCCTGTAACGGGATTCCACGGTACAAACCGCCGGAAGTAGCAACGCCGAACATGGCAAAAATCGCGCTCGAGGACCGAGGGAAGGGGCCCTTAATCTGCTACGGATGCGAAACGAAGAGCAAGACGATCGTGGGAAAACTGATGCAACCGAGGGAAAAACTGACCTCATGATTGATGATCGATGGATGGATACAGCCACATCAATCGAACTGCTCCGGTGATTGTAGTTTTTTTTCATATGCTAACATCAACAAATTATTCAAGAAAAGGTGACTCATCGATTCTTTTCTGCAGCTGCGTAGAGGTCTAGGGAGCAGGTCGTGGATGCTATTCTTTCATCCCGATGAAATACCTTCCTCTACTAAATCAATTCACGATGTTGACGAATAAATGAAAACGCAGCTGATGATGATCATGAACGAATTTATTCATGATGAAGATGAAAGCAATTTACTTATATATATAAGTGGACATACCGCTGCTGCTGCAGGAGCTGCCACAACAAGAGAAAGGCATCAAAGGGATGAACATCCTTTTTTGTTTTCGATAAATTATAAGAGATGAACGTAAAACTTCGATTCGTTTGATTTTTGCGAGAACGAGACGAGTCGCGACAGAGTTCCCCGTAGAAGTTCATCAACAGAAGTCGAAAAAAAGATAAATGAAACTAAACTAACAGCACAGCCACCAGCTGAAACGCTATGGAGAAGAAAGTCGGTCCTCCGACTTTCAGGAGGGGTTTGTCTTTGTTCTGGTTAATTCGGTGAATTAATTGATTTGAATGTGAGTGTTCTCGAGTTTGTTACCAGCAAACTGGAACGAATCAAAATAAGCGTGAATCACTTGGCCACGGTCAGCAGGATGTTGCCCAAGTTAAATCTCCCCGGGTATAAGTGGGACCCCCTCACTCACGACGGTCACGTTGCCTACCCTTCACTTGCGTTTTACATGATGTGGCAACCGCCAACCAATCTACATTCATATGACTTACTGCATTCCCAGTATCACGGATGAGCTGCTCCTTTTGTTGGTTTCGGTTTGATGCCGAGGCCGTGGTGGTAGGCCAGCGCCAGGGGCAGGGCCAGGGGCAGGGCCAGGGGCAGGGCCACCTACCGCTATCTCATCTTCGGGGGCGAGGGAAGATCACATGAAGTTGAATCGTTGAGGCCATCCGCATCGAGCATGGTGCCGGTGCCGCCTCTCTTCACAAAAAAATCAAAACCGTAGTTATCTAGACGTATGCCATGGATTTAGATACACTTCAACTTCCAATTCGATTTTTGTGCCAGAAATACTGCATATTTGGTAACCCTAACCCTAACCGTCGAAGTACTCCCAATCACTCTATCAAAGACGAAAAATACCTACAACATCTAAGCAAGAAATGCAATCAGCCTAGCGCACCCAGGAAGCCAACTACAGATACAGAATAGTACTCTGTAGGAAGCTGATGCTGAAGTCCGACCTTCCTCCAACCTTGGCGAGAATGAGCCGCGCGCTCTCGTCGACGTCCGACGAGGAGCCATTCTCGGATAACAACTCTGGAGGGGCCGCAACTCCCTCCACCGCGTCATCGCCAACTGGTTTATTCTCCTTGTGCAAGACCAAGATGATCAGCGAGAGCGACGGTCCTCCCTTTGTTGACGGTGGAGATGCGGCGACTTCCCCGCCTGACGCCCATGTCCCCAGGGCGGTGGAGAGGGTAGTTGTACTTCTCGAGGAGGGGGCCGTTCCAGCTTGTCCTGGTGGAACGCAAAACATCGCCAAAACAATACCAATTCTGCTCCGAGCGGCTGGTCAAAAGGAAAAGGCCGATCACGAAGACGAGGATCGGAGTGACGGCGGTGAGTACGTCGAAGACGAGAGCGAGTACGAGTACGTCCTGCGACGACGGATGCGAACGCGAACGCAACGCGGTGGAGGAGCATCCCAGCCGCCTCCAGTCCAGGTGGACACGTCTACGAGCAACACCGAGGCCATCGCAAAGTTGAACACGCTTCTGCTTCTAGTTGTGCTCCTGCAAACGCTGATATTGACGGTCCTGGTGCTCGTCCTCGTGCTGCAGCGTCCAGCTGCAGGAGAACCAACAGCTGCAACTCTGGTCGACAACTCGGTCAGTTCTGCTGGTGAGGGATCGTTGGAAAAGATGCTGTCACGGGCGGTGCAAAAGGAGGAGCTTCGGGGCCGAGTCGGCGGGGGCGAAGAAGAGCGGGAGCGAAAGAATACTACCAGCTACGGTCCCCAGCACGTGCCCCAACCACAAGGTCGAGGTAAAGGTTCGCCGGGGAGCGTCACGATGCTTCACTTTCATCACAGCGTCGTTCCTACGGAAGAGCCGGCGGTATACGAATCGCAGCCGCAGCACCTGAGAAGGGTTCCTTCAACAGCGTACGCGGATGCCGGAGCATCTACAAGTTTTGGTTTTCGGTACGCGGGTGACGATACGCCCTACTTCCCCACAAAAATCGGACGACGCGGCTATCGTGGTCCTCGGGTGAAGAGAAGGCCGTCAAGACTGCGCGTGGGCCGCGTCAAGAGGCTGGTGCACAAGCAGGTGGCGCGATGTCAAGGCGCCCAGTTCGGGGATCGGGAACAAGAAGATGAACTTCGACGACAAGACCGCAACGCTACCAGCCTCCTTGATGAAGATCAACGTCCGGATCCGACGACGTCGAGGTCGACGACGTCTTCGGAATGTTACAACGCGTCGCTTCACCTTGCGAACTACAATCGATTTTTGGCCTCCCGCATGCGGCAGGAGGTGGGGACGAACGAAATACATCCACGGATAAAACATGCCGAGATCCCCCGCGTGATCCACCAAACGTGGTCCAGTGCGGAGAAAATCCCGAAGAAGTTCGCGCCATTCATCCGGAAATTCAAAGATCTCGAGGACAAGGACCACGGTGAGTATCGGTTTCGGTACGTCTTCTGGGACGATGCGAGACTGGAAGCGTTGGCGAAAAAATACCTGCGACCGAAGTACTACGAACGAGTGTGGAGCAAGACCTCCGCGATCGCGAAAGCCGACATTGGCCGACTGCTCTTTCTGTACGTGCACGGCGGAATTTACGCAGACTTGGACGTGGATCTGGTGCCCGCCCCAGAAGCTGCACCAGGGCCCGCCAAAGTAGACGCTGGAGGAGTACTCACATCAGGATCTCACTCCGAGGTGAAGAGAAGCTCCACCAGCAACGCTACTTCATCTTCAACAAACCTCTACCTCAAGAATGTCGAGACTCTGCTACAATCCGCAGAAAACGCCAACTTCACGATTCTACTCGGAGAGGAGCACGTGTCGCACGTCGTCTTGCTGGAGAAGAGAAGCGTGCCGCTGGTGTCAAATGCCGTCATGATTGGCTCGCGGAGGCACGAATTCTGGCGCTGGTGCCTGGAGAAAATGCTGAAGGAAATGCTGATGGAAATCGAAGATCGGGAGAACGAGCATCCAGCAGAGGACCTCTTCTCTCCTTCCGTCGACTCGCCGTCCTCGGAATCGCCAGCATTCGAAGACGATGAGCTTTCATCTCCTCGCTCGGCTCACCCTCACGAAGCGCCAGAAGACACCTACCGTGTGGACGCAGCTGCACATCACGACCAGTACTACTACGGAGAGGACCACGAAGACGAACCAGTGCCCGGAAATGAACAAGTGTCCGGACAAGAAAAAATCATCGACCCGGTGACGTTCACGGGCCCGCGACGGCTCGACAGGCTTGTGAACGAATGGTATAGTGCAAAAAATGAACAAAATCTAAATCTTCGTCACGACGACGATATTTTACGACTGCCCTTCTGGTACTTCTCGCCGAAGATCGCCGAGTGGAACCTGAGGAACATGCAGCGGCCGTGCACCCCGTCC
>RXOD01004402.1:0-22909 GCA_005223375.1 Amoebophrya sp. AT5.2
TGTAAAACAGAATGAGAAACCGACTGCCTCAGTGCCACATAACGCCAAGCATACGCAAGAGATAGGCAATCGGGAACGAAGTGATGTTTGACTAGACTCGCACCCAAAGGGAAACGGCAAAGAAAACAAAGCCGTGTAGCAGTCACGCAGGAGACACAAACTGCGAGAAAGACTGCGTTGCAATATTTAAAATTGCAAAATTTAAATTTATATTATTTAAACTCCCGGGTGGAAAGAGCCGTCAGTACAGGCTGGGGAGGGTTGCAGGCGCCGAAGGCTGCATCACTCAGTGCAAAAATTCTACTCAAACCCGCGAAGTGCGGGGTAGAAAGACAAACCAGGTGCGAAAGCAAACCTGGACAACCTGCGGCAACAAAGCAGGTTCAGCACAATGAGTTCCTTACCCACTTAGAGATACAGCCGATGATTATCTTATCTGTGAACACTGCCTATGACACTGAAACCTCCCTTAAACGTTGGAGCTATCTGCGACAGAAAAAACCCAACCTAGGCACAGTAGCTAGTCGATCGTGCACGCGCTTGATTGGCAAAGTAATTCTTCCTGTTCCATGCAAGTACCACAAAAGACATCGACTACGTGACAAGAAGGTATTGGACCCGCAGGTCCACGATGAAGTCCTTTGAAGAAAAAGTCGAAAGATATAAGAACAGCACTGCAGAGCAAATGTTGTCGCAGGCCCTTCGGTTTCTTCTTGTGGTGCTCGCGGCCGTGCATATATTTCTTTGTTTTTCCTATCTATCATGCAGCGTTCACGTTCTCGGAAACTCGTATGACACGCCATCCTGATCATGATCATCTTGCTGAGCAATTCTATCGTACAGGTCAATGTGTGTGATTGTGAGCAACGCTCAGCTTTACGACCAGCATTTGTTCGGTACAAGTTCGATCATTTCAAGTTATGCACCCAGGAAACTGCCTTTCAAACAAAACACTGAGATTCTAACAGGTTTTCCTCTATGGTTGATGCGTCACGCCGAAAAATTCTTCCTCTCCACCAGTGGCTCTGGTCTACCCTTAGTTACGCAACGCCGCCCATTTATTTTCTCAGTCTCACGCCGCATTTTCCTTCAGCTTTTGCAGTGCTGACGTTTTCTCTCCGACCAGGAATGCCGTCGACACGACGGCCGGCAAATACGCCGCGCCGCTGTCTCCCGCCAATTTCCCTGCCGAAATGTTCGTTGTCTCCTTCTTGAACACCTCTCGGTGCCGCTGTCGCTCTTCCTGCATCGTCTTCTTGCTCGCCTCCTGCGCCGTGGCCTCTAAAGCGCGGTCGAGCGCCAGCTGCTCCTTCCGTTTGCGCTTCTCCAACTCGTGGGCGAAAGTGAGGACGCAACAGAACCGGTACTGGTAGTGGATGTTGGCGCCGATACCCAGGACTCCGTAGTCGTTACTCAGCAAGATCGCGCGATTCCCGCGGCTTCGCACCCCATCGTCCACAAGGAGCTGCTTGATGACGCCCTCGCCCGTGGATTCCGCATAAGAGATGGACTCGGCGTAGCAACCAATCCACTTGTCGTGCTCATCAATCCGCTCAGAAGCGACGGTCCTGTAGCCCATTTATTGTCGATGACTTCATTCTTTCACGACACTCGTCATCTCTCGACAGAGTCATTGTTGTCGTCTTAGCCTCTCTCCCTGTTGTAGTCCTAGAAGTCCATAGCCATACTCCGAACTCTTAGTACCTTCTCCTCGTGATGGAGTTCATCGTACTCTTGTGTCCTTGCGATCCTCTCCTCCCGATGTCCATCGCGTGTTGACGTGCTGCTTTCGACAAGCTCTCGTCGAGTCGCACGGCACGCGGTCTTTTTCCCGCCTGGCTCAGCTGGAAATCTTGTAACGCCTCGATTGCTTCCTCCACCGCCGCCTTGCCTTCGCTCGTGATCACGCTTCTGCCCACGCATCGCTTCACGTTTTTGGAGTCGAAGAGCGCGAGCTCCTCCCGCAGCAAGGCTATGAAGTGCGCCGGATCGCTTCGCAATCTATCGTAAGCGATGAAGGCGTCCTCCTCGAGCAGCTCGAAAGCGGTTTTGTCCCCACGCGAGAGAAGCCTCCTGTTCACGGGTCGCTTGCCCGGGGAATCCAAGTCGAGCTGAGGCTTTCCGCTCACGGGGGAAAGAGGAATTTCGTCCTGGACCTTCTTGGCTTGGACGCCGCGCATGACGCGGTCAATGTCGAAAGATCCCTTCAGAGCGTCCATGGGGGGCAGCGGCTGCGAGCTATGTAGCGACAACGGGTCTCCAATACGAAATTCGTAGTACGGAAAGAAGAACAAAGTGCCTGCTGCCCCTGTGTCTCTACTGAAGCAAGAAAGTCAACAACGTGGCTCATCCGAGAATGATGCGGTCGATGTGCGCATTTCTCGTTCTTCGTCGATGCCACAACACTAATCTCTACACGATACCCCCGACGATGGTGCAATAACCCCGACGAGGACGCACACGCAGCACTGATGTCGTACTAGGATTTGCATCGGATCTATCTGCACGAGCACGAACGAGATTTCATCTTGTCTTCCGACTGACTTGTGTGTAAGCTCAACAACCAAAGGCCCCCGAAAAGCGCTAAATTTCAGGCGTCCAAGCCCTGCCCGTCGATCATTCAGGTGTGCCCTGACGAAACGCAAAGCAACGACTAGCCCGCTCGAACGGGCACCGTTGCAACCGAAACGCAGAAGGCATGATGAACGTGAACCGAATTCAAATATTGAAATTGAAATTGAGAGCAGCAGAACAAGGCTGTATCCAAGAGGAATTCAATCATTGATTGTGAAGCGAGTGGGCTTAAGCTAAGCGTAACCTTCCATCCGCACAATGAAAATCGATTCGGCGCGCTGCCAGCTCGCGCTCCCGTCGCATTTTGGAATTATCTTATCTATCAATGCAACAGCGGAAGTAGATCTCCTCTGAAGATTAGTCGGCTCCACCGCCTTGCCCCGCAGCCCCCATGCGCTCTTCCCTTTGTGAAAAGTATGCGAACTTCGCCAGCAGAAACTGTACGTCGTCGGAATCCGTTAGATGGAACATAGCGCGACTCGGTTTCTCCCCTACCGTGCACCCGCAGAAGTAGTAGTTTTCCGTATCCACGTGTGGTATTCCTGCTTCGTCGACGGCGACTCCTGACGAATTTAGCGCTGCGCCCAACAAGCCCGCTTCTAGTGCCGCCGCCCCCCCGAATGCGCCACCGCTCCCGCTGCCGGCAGGAGGAGTTAACCCAATTGCCTCCCGACTGTTCACGGACGGGGGTAGAATCCAGCCACTGCCCGCTACGCCGTCCTCGTCCACCATACTTGCGCCTTCCAAGTCGGTAAGCTTTCGCACGGTTTGGAACAGGTCCTCGTCTTTCGTCAGGAAGTCCCCTGCGACGAAAACAAAGCCGTGCCGCTCTCCGGGTGGAAGAATGCGCATGGACGCAGCTCCGTTGATTTCCCTATCTGCCCTGTCCTCCGCTGTTGCGTTCGTTAGGCCATCCTTTGTTGAGCTCGGCGACGTCGGCGCCGCGTCATCTTCTGGTTTGCGGTTGCGGTTGGGATCCCCCGCGGCTGTGGACGATGGTCCCGAACCGTCCGCCAATCCGCTTCCCGGGCTCGCGTTCAGCTTGACAGCTCCTGCAGCAGCGGGCGGCGGGAGGCGGCCAACATCCAGAGCGGCCGATTCAGTGGCGAGCACTGCCTCTCCGTCGCCCTCCAGAACCCCTCCTGCAGGATCCTGCTCCTGCGCTGCGGCCGCTTCCTGCTCCTGGTAGAGCCGCATCAGAATCTGCGAGCGCGAGACGTCGGCGCAGCGCACCTCCACTGAACTTGAGCCGACTAACACTTCCGCCGGCGTCGAGAGCAGCGGACCGGCCCATAAATGGATGAGCAGGTCCTTGCTCTGGATCGAACCGTGGTTCACCTGACCACCCTTCTCCAACTGAAGACCGGGCGCGAGAGACCTGTCGTGTATGTTGATTTTTGCGATGAGCCAACGATCTTCATTCTTGTGGCTTGCTTGGTGGAACAAGAATTTCACGTCGGGCCCTGTTGTTGAACTGAACATGTTACAGAAGTTACATACAAGGATCCTCAAAACAAGTGAGTCGACCACTGTACCAGCTGATCGAGCATGCGGTTTTGTGGACGACGGATCCGGGCGTTCTATCCGCGAAATACTCAATGATGTCCTCGACTGCGGGAAGCCAGTCCGTGTCGATCTCCTCGAGTACTGAGCACCACTCGTTGCTTCTTGCTGGCCGCCATTTTACGCCGCCCTCCGCCACAAGCCACAAATTCGGAAGCGAGCCCAACGCGTGCTCGAGAGCCTGCTGCGAAACGGAGGACATTACCACGATGTCCACATCGCCTGCGTTCGACAAAATCTCCAGACTGTGCAAAGTGGTGGGGGAAACGCGGCACGAAGAAAGAATCGAAGGGTGGTAGTACTGGTTGCGAGCCAGAAGAGTGCCGGAAAATCCGAGGACGAGCCTGATGGAGGAGATGGTTGTGAAAGATGATGAATTCCTTGTCGTTCTTGTTTTCGTAAATGCCAAAAGATTAAGATTCAGATTGCACCTTCCAATAAATCAGCTCGGCAACTACACCGACAGCTACGCCTAGGCCTACGCAAGTCTGCTGCTAGTCCAGCACCGTGGCTCAAAACTGAAGTTATAGAGGGTACAGTTTCCTGTTTTTCGCCACCCGGAATGCTTCCACCAGTCCGTCGGCGTGCATGGAGAGGCTCGTCGGGACCCGCAGGACGTCCGCGACGTCCCCTGCCTGTTCCTTCAACAGTTCCAATTCCTGTTGCTCGTGCAGGAGGTCCTGGATCCAGCGTGTGTGCGTGTGCGTGGTGCAGTAGGTGTACCCGTACGAGAAGCGCTCGACTCTTTCCGTCTGCTCCATGGACAGCGCTTCGTAGATGGCGTCCGCGAACCCGTGCGTGTCCCACGGATTCACCGTTATCGCCGTCGCCCGCAGACTCTGCACGCTGCCCGCAAACTCGGACAGAATCAGAACGCCAGGATCCTGGGCGCGGTTCTTCTGGCAAAAAATAAACTCCATCGCGGCGGACGCAAGGTGGTCGCGGAGAGGCGTGACCAAACACACGTCGGCGAGAGCGTACATCGGAATGAACTCCTCGGCGGTAAAGGTCTGGGATGAAAGCGATGAAGATTGATGAAAAGAAGTTCGTTTTTGATGCGGGTGGGGACATGACGTCAAGAAGAAGAACCTGAGCACACACATTTCCAATCGCTCGCGCCAGCGTTGCACAAGCAAGGTAGAAGACGAAAATGTCAGAACTGTGGTGACGAGGATTGAGATTGAGATTTTTCCAAGTGCTCTAAAATAAGAACCTGGTCCAGGAAGTGGAGCGGCAGGTCTGTGAAGCTCCCGAACTGGGACGAGATTTCCCCCGCCATCTGGTGTATCTGGCTGAGCAGGTCGTTCGATTGGGGCTGCGCGGCTGCCGTGCGCGATACGGAGCCGCTTTTTTCCCAGCGGGCGGCTGCATTCAGCGCCGCCGCGTTGTTGTGCGCGGCCGCCGCCCCGCCCCCGCCCCCCACGTTGTAATTGTACGCAGCCGGTCCGGTGGAAGGCGACCTCGGCTCGTTGCCTTCGTTCGGATTCCCGGGGTATGCAGCGTCACCAGCAGGTCCGGCGTAGTAGTCGTCGCGCACCTGCGGCACGCGCAGACAGAGCTGGAGGAAAACGCACGTGGAGTGGTTCCACTCGTCCGGATGGTCCCGCAGCAGTTTCGAGTAGGCGAGAAACTTGTGCGGGATGCCCTTCGTCTCTTGCAGGAAATCGACGCCCAGAATCACCTTCCGGTTCCCGAACCGGTCCCGTAGTTGCTGCAGCCGCTGCTGGCACTCCTCGGACGACAGAACCTTTTCGTACAGGTCACTGTCGATACCCAGCGGGACCGCGGCAAGCTTGGTCTCGCTGCCCAGCGTATCGCGACAGGCTTCCACCACGGAACGCGAACAGGGCGAGCCCAGAATCCGCGTGCAGCAGGTTTGGAAGTGGCGGATGTACTGAAAGTTGAAGAACGCGATAATGTCACTCGCCAGCACTCCGCGCAACAGCTGCTCCCGGAACGGGAACACGCGGTAGATCTCGCTGCTTGGGAACACTGAATGCAGGAAGAACCCGACGAAGGCGGACGGCCTCGCACGTTTGATCAGCAGCGGCAGCATCATCAAGGGGTAGTCGTGCACCCAGACGCTGTGGATGTCGTGCTCGTCGATGAGAGCCAAAACTTGCGTCGCATAGATGCTGGCGACACGCTCGTATACCTGCCAGTCATGCTCGTCGAGAAGCAAGAGGTCGTCCTGTGACAAGATGTAGTGGAAGAGGCTGAACAACACCGATTCGACTTTTTCCGCCCGCATGTCGTCCATGGAAATTTCGCGGGGCCCCTTGCTGCCCCGCTTTGCGCCCCCGCTGCTGCTGGCGCCTCGCTTCCCAGAGGCGCCGCCGGACTGAAGTTGAGACGAGCCCCCCTGAGGACCTCCGAGGCCGTCCAACAGGCTGATGGGGTTTCCGCGCACGTCCGTCGTGCAGCCTTGCTGGTAAAGGGAGTTGGGATGAAAAGTTGAGGACGTTCCCATCAGCGACCCCCCGCCGGGACCGAGCACCGGGCTCAAGTGGCCGCCACCAGTCGTCTGCTTCGACGTCACTTGGGAGGCGGAGGATAGAGGCTGCTGGTGCTGCGGAAGGAAGAAGCTGCCTGCGATGTCGGAAACTCCTGTGCTTTGCTGATGCGACGGCGGATTGATGTTGACCGCGGGCAGGGGCAGCATGACGGCTCCGGTACCGCCTGCGAGCCCGCCGACGGTCGCCGAGTGCACGTCGGGAGGCTGCGGCGTGGCGGACTGAGTTCCGTCTCCAACACCCCTGTTCGCAAAGGCGGCGGCGAAGCTTTTCTCGAGCGACGTCGTGCTCGTCTGGAGCGACGACGGCGAACCGCTCCCACCGCCAGGTATTTCTGGGGGCCCAAGATAAGCATGGGCCTGCACTGGCAGAACGCTGCCCAGGGGGGCGCTAGTGCCCGCAACCGTCGGCGACAGCTGACCGCCCGCAGGAGAAACCCCCAAACCCCCCCCGGAAGCAGGAGTCACCCCAACCGCCTGCTCGTCCTCTTCAAGGAACACTGGGAAAAAGCCGTGCAGCGACAAGAACGAGCGCAGTGTGTTCCGCTCTTCTTCCGAGAAAGAGCTGCGAAAGGACTCGCTGATCTTTTTGGGGCATTCCGGCGTCTCTCCCGGGTACACTTCGCGCACTAACGGTCGACCGACTCGCAATATCCGGCAGCTGAAACCCGCTGTGGATCCCTCCGCCGCGTCCTCGAGTGGCACGAAGCCTGGGTAGGAGCGAATCGACGCGTCTTCATTCACGGACCCGGGGCCAATCGCGTACGCCTTGTTCTCCTGGTCGTAGTGCACCTCGATCGGCAGAAACTTGTGCACGAACACTGTGACGGTCAAGTTCGGCGGTCGCCCGGCGTCCGACGCGTGGCCGTCGAAGAGCTGGGGCTGGGAGCTCCCCGCCGCGGTGGTTCCTACCAACATGTTCGGAGACGTGAGGTCGTGCTCGTCGGCGGCCGGCGGAGCCAAGGCGTCGCCACCCATGTGGAGGAGGGCACGGAGCGCGTCGTAGGTATCGGGCTTCCGCAGTCTTGGCCAAGTGACGGAGTTCACGGCCAGCGCGTCGGTGCCAGGAGGACCTCCGGCGGAGGTCGCGCCCCCGGTGACTCCCGCTCCGCTACTTCCCGACTGGTCCCACAACTGCTGTGATGTGCCGTCGCCGGAGCCGCTGCGAACGCCCGTACCTCCCTGCTGCAGAAGTTGTCCCTGCGCAGTTGCGGCCTGCTGCAGCAGCATCTGCTGTGCGGTTTGCAGCTGGCTGGCCGCCAGGTTTGGGTCCAGAACCGCATTTGCCTGCTGGTTCAGAACCGCGGCGACGTTGTTCAGCACATTCCCAGCGCCCGTGCCTCGCTGGGGGTTCGTTCGCAGTGCATGGCGCAGCAGCATCGCGCGTGTTCCGGTACGGACACGGAACGGGAGAGGCTGGTCCTTCGACCCCGCGCTCTCCACCAGCATTGCGTTCTGGGAGTCCTGAATTGACGGGTAGGGGGCTGTCGTCCCGCGGCGGGAGGTAGGCGTGAACGGGACGGCAGCTCCTGCAGCGGTGCCACCAGGCGTTGCAATCTTCTGCGCCTGCTGTGACAGAGACAGACTCCCGCCCACGACGCCAACCGCGCCTACGCCGCCGGGGTCCGTGTTTGCGAGTTCCGTGCGCGAGCGTGGCCGGATGGAAGATGCCGTTGGCGTGAGGAGTTCTAGATTGTTGACACGCGGCTGCAAACCTCCCTCCGATCCCTGCGTGCCACTGCGGTTCCTTGCCAACCCGCTCAGCTCTGCAAAGGAAGACGACGAGGAGGAAGAGCCGGTAAACATGCTGAGACCCTCCTTCGACCGGCTAATGGGGAGTTGTTGCCTCCCTGCTACACTGCCCGCCAGGAAGCTGCCACTGCTGCCGCTGCCTTCTTTAGAGGACAGCAAGCCGCCGGTATATGGTCCTTTTGTATCCCTTACCCCGCTGGAGTGCTCCGTCATGGTGAACGATATGTCGCTGTGATCGCGCTCCCAAACGGTCTTCGTGCCATCCTGCAGCGGCTGCTGCTGCACGGTTATCCCGCCTGAAGCACGGCCGCTGATCTGCTGGCTGCTGCCTAGCGCCGACCCCGGAATCCCCGGCGCTTCCTTCGAGATAGTTGGCGAAGTCACGCTTGAAGCTGACGCGCTTGCGGAACTAGAGAGGGCGCGGAAGGAGGAGGAGGAGTGCTTCATCTGCAGATTCGCCGCGGCGCCTGCTCCAGCGGCAGTCATAATTCCGCTCCTGGTGCTGTTGAGCCCCACGCTGGTGCTGCGGAGCTCCTGCTGCTGCAGTTGCTGCGCATGGTGCGCCTCCGCGAGAATGCGGGCCCGCTCGCTAGGACGGAACAGCGCGGGGTTCATATAACTGTGGCTTGCTGATCGACTTTCTGTCGGCGACCCCTTGGCTAGTTGTACGGGTGCACCTCCGGTGGGGGCGAGTGTAGCACTTGAACTTCGCTGGTCGCCAGGTAACGGTAGGTGACCGCCGATCTTCTGCTCGCGCTGATGAGGCTGCGACGACGATGCGGAGAGGTCGGTCCCTGTGAGATCGACCACCGCTCCCTGCTTATGTCCGACGCTGGTGGAGGAAGAAGAAGCGATAGCTTTCTCCTTCGAACCGCCGTTGGAGTCAACCTGAGTATGGAGCAGTTGCTTGTTGTGCTGGATCTTCTTGCGCAGCTTCACCTGCATCGTCTCCTTCGCACTTTGAATCTCCTCTGCCGAAATTTTATCGTCCACGCGAAGGACCGGAGTCTGCCCGTACGCGTACAGAGGTGAAGGCTGGCCACCTGTTTTACATTGATTCGAGTTTCGGTTTGGCAATGAAAATACATCGGAACGAACTACTTACACGTACTCCACAGATGAAGCATCCACCTTCCTTGCAGAACCTTTGTTGCATGCAACAGCAAGGAAAAAGATCCATCAACAAAATGAACACTACTTGGCAAGGGTAGCGATTGCCCTCCGAAGTGCGCGATGCCCACTGGTATGCCTGGCTCCACAACCCCATCGCGCGATGAATTGCTCTGTCCCGCCACCCCACTTCCAACTATCGCAGCTTTCGCCTTGTCCTCTGGTTTTATCGAAGTTGGCCTGTTTGCTTTTGCGAAGCGGTATTTCGGCTCAGGCCGCGGCTCCAGTTCGCGGTTCCGCACGGTGGGCGTTCTACCCGCCGTCAGATTTTCGAGCGCCTGCGAGGCGGCCTTGCCCTGATGATGCACCGTCGTTCCGCTGCTCGACGTGCTGTGATGGTGTCCCATATTCACGCCCGCAGTCGAGGACAAGGGACCGGATCGAGGCCTGCCAGAAGATGAAAAAGTGGCTGCAACAGCACTTGACGGCGTCGTTGTAGCCGAGTGGGCGCCGAGCGATCCGGTCTTCCCCAACTCTAATAGGCTTTCGTTACCCGACGCTGAGCTCTCCGACGGGCTCGGCGCACTGCTCTGCCCGCTACCCGGCGGCGGCATCTGCAGTACCGCGACTTGGGGGCCACCGCCCCCGCCCGAAGGCGCTCCCACAACTGTTGTAGTCCCAGCGCTGGCAACAGAAATCCTCCGTTCCCCGAAAACGACGCTCGAGCCGGGCACGACAACCGGCTGCCTCTCCTTGCTCTGGTGTCCAGAAGAAGCCTGCGAGGACGTCGCGCTCGTGTTGGGCGGCACGTTGAGCGCCCCCCCGCGGAGTCCTCCCACGCCCGGATCCGCTCCTGAAGAAACGGATCCGCCGCCCCCTGGCGATGGACCGCTGGCGCCCCGGTCGACGTAGTAGTAGCTGCGCTCCTTGCTGCCAATGCCACCCGCAGCGGCGGGAGCTAGTCGCAGTTGCGGGAGGTTTGTTTCGCCGGGTTGCGCCTGTAGGTATTTGCTAAGCATCGCGTTGTTCAACAATGCACTCCGGGCCGCCTGCTCCTGAGACGTGTGCGAGCTGCTTCCGTGCCCCGCATCGGACGAGGACGCTGAAACCGAGTTTCCCGTGTGCTGCAGCTCAGGTGCACCAGGCCCACCGGGTGAAGAGGTGGATATCCTCCGCGCCCCCCCGGGCGTTCCACTTGCCGTTGCCACAACCAACCCCGCGGCTGTTGCATTCGCTTGCTGCTGCGCGGCCTGCTGCAGGGTGCCCACTAAACCCTTTTCCGCCGTGGATATCTTGTTCTGCAGCAGGATCTTGCGAACGGCGTGGTGGTTGTTTTGGTGCGGGGAAACGATCGCCGAGGGCGACTTGGGCTTGATCGCGCCCTTCACAAGCTCTGTTGACAGCCCCCGCACGGGATACAGCGGCTGGCTACCGCTACCGCTCGGCGGTCCGCTCGACGACACTGGGGGGCTGCTGCTGGAGCAAGAGGAAAGACCCGCGCTGCCCTTGCTAGAGTGCCTACTGTGGTCCTGCTTGGTGGCCGTGAGCACCGGTGTTGCGCCGGGCGAAGATAAGCCAGCGCCTATGCCTGACGTATTCAGTGTGCCAGGTAGTTGTGCGTTTTTGGGGCTGCTGGTTCCACTTCCACTCATCGAAGTGTCCTTGCTCCTGCCAGACGTCGTATAGTTACCAGGCACCTCCGGAAGCGGGAGCTCGTCGCGCGCCGCACCCTCGTCCTGAGACGGCGCGCCCCGTCGTTTGTCCGCCATGCAATTTTCTTTTTTCTTTAGTGATCAGAATGAGAAGGCGGTAGCAATACCTGCAGTACCTGTATTAGGATGGGCGTCAGAATGAGAATCAGAATCCGTTTCGGATCCCGTCACATTTTTATTTATCGACAAAGAGAGACATAGGAGCGCGTCAACAAAGGATTCCGCTCTGTTCCGCTTGGTTGTTGACTACGCCCACATGGAACTTGACATAGAGTTAAGTTGGACTAGGAACTGGAACTCGTCACACGGTATCTATAATTATATGATGAAACTGTCTCTATTTTCCCTGGCCCTGGTGCGCGAAGCAGGTTGATGTACCAATATCGCTCACCGATACACAGACATACAACCACTTTTAGGGATGGCAGACTCAAACTGAAAAGCTGCAGAAAGAAGTTGAACCACGATGCAAATTCACGATCACGATGGGTAAAAAGAACGGTTGTTTGCGGTGCTCAGCGCGTTGAGATCACAAGATTCACGAAGATGCCGAACGAGATCTGTTTTCGGGTGGAAGTTTGCTGGACCGCCTGCTCTCACAACATCCAAGGTTCACCCTTTTCTGCTCGTGGAAGTCCGTCGTAGTCGAAGTCAAACCCGGGTGAACATTTTTTAATATGATTGTACTTCCTTGTAATGGAGGGGTAGCAGCTACATGACGGCGTTCGCAGGTCCGACGCCACTGTTCCTTGCCTGTTCCGAGTAGCGCGGCATTGCATTCTGTCTTCCGTCCTCGTGCGATACCGTACCCCAATACTCAACGTTTTTCGCAGTTTCTGATTCTGCAAGGCGCGCCACTAGGGCGACTGTAGGTCACTACCATTACGGCGTCGGCGTTGGCGCCTGCTTTCTACTTTACAAATGCAGCTCAGCCGAAAAGTCGTAAAGTGAAGAAACGTCGTATGTGATGTCGATGTGGTCCTAGCCTTTTTCATAAGTAAAAGTAGTGGCGACGCCAACAGGAAATCAAATGAATCTACATCGGCGAAGCACTCGTATCCAGAATTCAATGCAGCTCGCGTGTACCGGCGAATGGGTTCATTATCATTGATTTGCATATAATGCCAGTGGACAAGCACGTGAAAGTGATGAAGAAGTTTAATTTCGTCGATTGCTTGGCCAGCTAGCTACCAGCTCCAGCATAATTTAATTGAAGGTTCGCATATCTGAAGGAGGTGCAAACTTGTTTAAATACGCATTGGGTTTAATTGTTTCAAGGGGCGTTTTTGCTATCTGTTTGTTTTGACGTCGTGCTGCAGGTGCTGGTGCTGGTCTAGAAAAATTCAAATAAAAAAATAAAATTTTAGATTGGGAGTGGCAGTGGGTGGAAGCTCATGTAATTTTTGCCTCTATCGTGGTGATCGCGTTGCTTCAACAGTGGTTGGGTCGCTCACAGTGGGTAAGTACTACTTACGCATGCGACGCATGGATGAGTCCATTTCGCATGGTTGGAATCCGAACCCGAAGTTGATGCTGCTACAGCCCAATCTCTTCGCGGTCTGCCATCCTCCCCACGAGGAAACCTCCAAATTCCGCTTCGTGCTCTGTATGGCTTTGCCCCGTCGCCAGCTGGCGCAACAGGTTAAAGATTTTCGGGCCCGTGAAGCAGTTCCCAGATGCAGCGCAGCTGCCGCGTCCGAGTGCCTCGTTGATTTCAAATGCCAGCCGATGAAGACTCTTCTGCATTAGACCGTCAAGGGAAGCGAACTTCTTCCCGCGTTCCTTAAATGCGTCGATCCCAGAATCAGACGGCTGCCCGGCTACCGCACTCGGCCCTGCTACTTCTCCCCTTTCGAGTGCCGATAACAGCGAAGGGAACAGGAAAAGGGCCCGTACCTGAAGATTGCCTGCGCCTGTAAACTGGATCCACTCGCGCTCATCCGGGAGTTCGGAAAATTGCGAGACCGGGACCGGAAATTGGGCGGCCTTTCCTCCTGGGCTCGACGTTGTCAGCATTCCTTCGACAAGCGCCGCCTCGGGCGTGGAGAAGCCGCTCGGCGCGTTCGTGGCGGGCGCCGCGATCTGGACGAAGAAGTAGCTTTTCCTTTTCTTTTCTACTCCATTCGCGAGCAGGAAACCCAACCTGGAATCCTTGTGTCTGTGCTTCTCCATCCCTTGATGTGGGTGCCCGTAGAAACCAACAATGCCGTTCGCGGCCTCGGGGTCATCCGTCCAAGAATCCGGCTTCACCGACACGAGGACCGGCAGCTGATGCCATTTTGTTTTTGTCGTGCCTCTACCACTACCGTTGCCGGAGCCCCTTGCCCAGCCAGCAGGAAGTTGCTCGAGTTCTTCATCTTCGACGTCGTACAATGGCCAGTGACTGTAGTGGAGGCCATCAGCGCCCCTCTTCTTGTTCGCAATGTCTGCGGCGAACGCATCCACGGTCGGCAGGCGCGCCGTGTTGCCACCCAGGCCCTGCTGTGGTGCACCCCCGTTCACATTGCGGTACGGGTAGGTGTAGGACGAGCCAAAGCGGTACGGGGAGGTGTAGGACGAGCCAAAGACGCCTGCGTCTGCGAGTGTGGCAGGCAGTCGAAAGAACCAGGATGGTGGCAGCCACGACACGCGAAAGAGCGGCAGAGCGTAATTAGACGGCCCCCCGGCCTCGTCCGTTGGCGGGGATCCGGAAATGGAGGTAAGGCGGTCGAGCGTTTTATCGACGTGGCCGCGTTCTCCTTCTGGGCCGGCGGTTTCAATCGCGACGGAACCGAAAATCTTCTCGGGAGGAGGGCTCTCCAGCTCCGGCGGCGTATCCGGCTCCACGAGCATCCCAGCAAGGCCACCCAACTTGACAAACAGAAGAGCCCGCTCCAAGACCGCTACCGCTTTCGTCCGCGCCGAGGGTGTATAAAATCCCGGACCAGTGCTCTTGCCAACAGTCCCGGGCAAATCATCTCGGGGAAGAATCGTCGAAGACAGGGAGGGCTGTGGGCGAGCTGCAGCCGCGTCCGCGTGCTTTCTCTCTCCTACAAATTCTGGAGAAAAAGCAACATTGCCCGGAAATTCTGAGGCAAAAGCTACATCACCAGCTTGTCCTTGTTCTTCGCGAAGACCGTAGAGGTAATAGCAAAATCCGGCTCCGTCGATTAACGCGTACTCTTCAGTGAATGCTTTGATTGGTAGAACCACATGCTTCGCGAAAAAATTCTTCCACGGCTCGTCGAACGACTCGACATAGCCAGAGCCTTCATCCATCACCCCCGCTAGCTCCGAACAAGCATCGCGAAATTCTGGGTAGATCCGCGCGGATCGGCTGACCGTGTTGGTGTGCACTCCTGTTGACGTGGAAGGCACCTCGAAGCTGAACACTTCCTCGTCTTCATAGTAGGCGATCCACAGGTCGGCGTTGTCCGAAAGGCAGAACCGCTCGAGAATGCGGCTCTTCACCTCCAAGGGGGTTTGTTCTTCGTCATCCCAGGGAGCATCCTTCGACTCTACTTTCCCCTGGTAGTGCGGGTCGTCCAGTTCTGGCTCAAAGTTGGCAAGCCCAACGAAGATCTTGCTCCTTCTGACAAGCAGATCCCACTCCGTAACAAGTTCGGAGCTCGACGCACCGGCCGCGCCATAGGTTTTCTCGTGGTAGTCGTCGTACGCGCTCTTAAGGTCGCGCTCATCGTCTTTGGAAACCCTAATACGCCGCGTTTTTTCGATCGCCCGCCGCTGCGCGACCAGGAAATCAACGTGGTCTCTTATGTTGCCAGCGTCGCCGTTATCCCAACGTGGAGGGTCTACTTGACTGACCCTATGCACGCTGGAGATTTTGAAAGGAAATGGCACTGCGGAGGGTGAAGGAGCCTCACTGGAGCTGTAGGAGTCCCGAAGCCCCCCCAAATAGTCAAACGTCATGTCACGAGGTTGCATCGCGGTTGCGGAAGAGCATCCGACGAGCACCGCGCCGAGAACGCTTCGAGGTCGAACCAGCTTTCCGTGCTGCGGCCGCCGGGAGCGCGCGTAGCCCGCGGCCGGAGTGGACGCTCTAGAGATTCGCATCACAGCCAGATGAAAGAGGTGAATCTTGTTCTTGGTTCTCGATCTCGCCGTAGATAGTACCCTAGAAGTATTGTGTAGGTTTAGTGTCTTAAGTTGAATTTGCTGAATAGTGGCAGAAGCTACAGCTGCAAACCAAATTGAAAAAGTAAAACTTGTCTCCGTTACCTTACCTTGCCCATTGATTCTCCTTGCTTGTACTTGTTGTAAAGGTTTGCTTCATAAACTGGTGCGCAGGTCCGAGTAAAGTGGTCGTGACTTTCATCAACTACATCAGCACATGTTCACTTCAGCATGTATGAATCAGGATCGGCGACGACGCCTATAAGTAATCACCTGAAGTCTTCTCGTATGATCGTCTCGTACCGATTTGGATTCGCCGTATAATCGTCGATATTTCCATTCCTTTGAAGATCAGGGGCAGCTTTGGGATTGTGAAAGACAGACGTCAGAACCACAGACGACCTTCCGCGAGACTACTACCGAAACGCGATTCCCAGCTCTGGGATCTATACCGTTACCGATGAGCTGCACCAGCCATGGGAATCGAATAGTGCACCACATTCATTTGGATCCTCATGCCTTCCATCGATCAATCATCCTTGTTAGAGAGACCCAGAGCGCCCGACTGGTGTCGGTTCACTAACTGACGGACTCAAGCAGGCGCACCTAGGCACTCCGAGACCGAGTAGTAGTTGCAGTTCGTGTTCGACTTACTAAACTTACTGTGTTCTTTAGGGTGATACCGCATTCCTTCGTGCGTCGCCCTCGACTTTGATTTGCAGAGCCCAAAAGATGATGCAAAAAATCGATGCTTCCAAAATGGCGACCGTTTTGACAATATCACTCTTGTTGTTCCCTGTACCGAAAAGATGAAGTGAGTGTTGAAATAAAAGTGATAGTACTACTAGAAATCCTCCAAAAGAATTGTACATTGGTGTTCAAGAATTGTGGTCGTAGCTTCGACGGTGCTGGTGCAAAATAAGTCCTTTATGTCGATATCTTTGAGTCAACTTCAACATGAAGAGGAACTACACGCCGCTGCAAAAGCAAGACCAATACCAAATAAAGAAACCACTCCTAGAAGCCCCACTCCTTTGGCTTTCTTTCTTGGGGCCAGTGCCCGTCTCGTAGCCCGATGTTCACAGCGGAGTCCACCATTTCTGGGATGAGGTGTGACGCGCGCTTGCAGCTGCTCAGACTTGTCGTCAGGTACTTCCGGTAGCGCCGCGCGGGCGCGCGTTTCTTCTCATTGTACGTCGGTATGGACTCGCTGAGTCCTGTGCAGTGTTGCGTTGCCGTTTGTTGATAGGGTTCCGAACAGCATTTTGTGATTCACATTCAATGGAGTTGGATGGCCGAT
Source organism: Amoebophrya sp. AT5.2 (assembly GCA_005223375.1). Classification (NCBI taxonomy): domain Eukaryota; class Dinophyceae; order Syndiniales; family Amoebophryaceae; genus Amoebophrya; species Amoebophrya sp. AT5.2. The sequence goes on from RXOD01004402.1 coordinate 16,637, forward strand.
AAGTCTTATGATTGCAGAAGCACACGTAAGAAAGACTGTAGGAGCCCAGTGTACGTTTCATCCCTTCTGCCACTTTCCGGTGTCGTTCGTTCTTCACCAAGCCGTATCCGCTCCCTCTGCTGCCGCTTTCCCTCCCTGATTCCCTCGCTCCGTCAAACAGGACGCTACTGTGTGCGAGATTGCTCAAAGACTTCTTCTTCTCGCGCGCGAAGTTTCCAAACTCCGCCCCCAAATTGTGCATCGACGCCACCTTTCGCGGAAGCGCCGGACCGACGGCACGACCTTCGATCTCGGGGGACCGGCCCCGCGGCGGACTCCCCGACCGCCTTGGAGACCTAGGCGAACGGCTCCGCGGACTCAGCTCCGGCGAGGAAAGCTCCCCAAGCCGCTCGTGCTGGGAGGCCTCTTTCGTGCCCTCGTAGCGCGGGAAGTCACTCAGCTGCGTGCAAGGACGAAACGAGGTGTTCCAGTGCCCTGGTTGGATTTTAAGCGCGTGATCCTCCATGCAGAAGCAGATGCATTGGCTCTACTTATATATCGCGTTTCTCATCGATGTGCTGCCTCATTGTTCAGAAATCATGAAAGCAGATCCTAATCGTGGGTCTCTACCAAGATAGATGAGGAAACACGACTCCAAATCCAAGCAAAAACAATCGGTAGGACATCAAGTACAGAATCCGTTCACGCTCGTCGGCTTGGGTTTGTACTCGAAGTTGACGTACCAGAATTTGTGATTCCTGAGATCTTTGATGTCCTGCGTGAGCGGCGCTTTGTACTCGTAGGCTTCCAGGTTCTGGTCCTTGCGCATCGACTCGCGTGGCGACAGGGAACGCGGCGAAAAGCTCATCACCGAGTCTGATACGTGCTTGAACGGTCCCATCTCCTCCCCAATGGTGTTCCGAAACTTCCCCCAATTCGTCGGCCGTGGCGACTGCCGCCGCATCCCGTCGCCGCCATGGAAGCTGTGACCTGGCCAATGGCGAGGCAAGTCGATCGATAGAGGTTCAAGTTCTTGCTCAAGCGACGGGGACAGGGAAGTCGTTCAATCTACTTTTGATTGTTTGTAGGTGTGGCAACGATTCGCGAATCAAGTGGAGGACTTAGCCGCAGCCAGGAGCTTATTGTCTGGGTACGCATCAAAGTAACAGGAGGCCTATAAAATAGAGTGTTGCTGCAAACATAAGCAAAAGATGGCTTCCTGTACTTCGTCGTATGTTTTGGTGGTCCGGGTAGTAGATCGAGTCTGTGAAGCCGGTTTCCAGGCCCCAGACACGCGCACTCTCCCCTCGGTGGTATCGCGTACTGTACTGCTTCACTGGAAAACCATTAGAATCCAGTGGCACGCTAGCGGCAATGGATGCCGCACCAAACGGCGGACGCAGGCCCAACATTGCGGCAGTAAGTGGATGTCAGTGTCGCGTCGTGGCGGGCGGGCTGATGCGGCCAAGGAGGTGGTCTTCGGACAAGACGAGCGGGCGTGTAGTGGGAGGAAAGACCTCCCGCCCCTTGCGGCGTTCCTCGTCCGTCGGTGTTGTCGCTAACTCAACTCAACGAGTTTGCGTAACCCCCGTCGTGATACCACAAATATGTTTACAGCAGTGTGATGAATTTGTTTCCAATAGTGGTTTACAGGTTGTATGCTGTGCGATAGTATACTGTAGTGTAGAGCCCCGCCCCTAGAAAAAAACCCTCTGCAGTTGTTGTAAACAAAATCTAAAGTCAAAAATGGCATGCAGAAAATTGTAGCCACGGGACCCATTTCGCTTCCTTCATCGTCCGCACGGAAACTTCATACATTCTGTACAGCGTCTAGGCCAATTCCGGTCAGTTCACGAAAGTTCTTCACACGGAAAATGATCCAGAAAAACAAAGTCCCAATGTGAATGTTGCGCACCCAGCCGCAAGAGCCGTCACATCGAAATCTATGCAGAAAAGCCTTGTGGTGAGGAGGCCCGCCAAGAGCTTCGCACTTGCAAATGCAAACGCACGAGCACGACCCATTTCGAGAAAATGCGCAAGCGTTTTGAATGAAAAGAACCGAGCGACACTGTACAAATTTGTGTCCGCCCGACATCACGACGAATTTCGAAATTGCGCTGGAGGCTGGGGAACACAGATGCCATCAAGCAAAAAGCAGAAGCGCCACACTGTGGACGATAGGATTAGGAAGCCTGATTCATTGTCCTCCATACGGACACACATTGCACTTTCAGCACTTGGACACCATTGGTCAGCACTTGGAAACCAATTCCAATCTCATCAACGAACTTACGGGAGTCACTACTGAGCCTCGGGATGCACTTACTTTCATCGTTTGGACTTGTACTAACTTGAGACTATGTCTAGTAACTCGATAAAGAGAGAGTGAGCAACACTTGGCTTTTTCTCAGGAGCCTACTTCTACTCGATATTTCCTGGCGCGTCTTTCATTAACGCTTGAGCTTGACCTTGAGTTTTATCATCTATGTTTTCGCTGACTTGCATACTTTCAGTAGTGCTGCTGCTAGTGGGGAAAATTTTGATACAAAGTAGCAGTTGAAGTGTCAGCGACGTTTACAAGTGGGCGCGCGATTTGATTCCTTGTCCTTTTGAGTTTATCTTTATGGCTTGCGCTTACACCTCTCCTCTAGTCGACGACGCGGTTACAGGTCCGTGCCTGCCGATGACGGCGAGGCATTGACTCGCTGCAACAGCAAGATCAAGAGCGAGGGAATGGGAACCACCTCACAAATTGAAATTGAAAAGAAAGCCGCGTTTTGTAGAACTAGAAGCGCCCCCTACCGAGCAGGAAAGCAGCTGGCTCTAATGTTCCGGCGATTTGTTCATACGGAATAGGTACTCGTGGATTCGTTCCTTCGCTCGGCGCCCGTCGCTTTTCAGAATGTTTTTGAAGAGCGCCTCCTCCTTCTCGGCGTGCTCCTTCTCCAAGTCAGAAAGGTTCCCGAGCGTCGGATCTAGGAAATCTTTCCGGGTCATCTCCTCCACCAACTCGACGTAGTGTGGGTCTGCGAGTGTCGGCGTCATGGGTATGTTTTTCAGTGATTGGACAGATCTTAGTCCCACCCCCAATAGGATGAAGCTTCGTCGCTCAGACAGAGACTAGCGCACTACCAGAAACAACGGAAGCCATCGCAGTGGGCCGCGCCGCTCTCAACACAATCGCCAGCCACTCTCCAGCTCCAGCCCAACAGAGCGACCAAGGGAGTGGGAGACGACGACGAGCCTCCAGACACGCATAGACATCGGCCAGGACGGCACCTCCCTGGCAAACTGCTTAAGCGAGACGAAGGCACGGCCTGCGGTCGCTCAAGTGAGAGCGATCGACGCAGACCAATGCACGAAGCAACGGAGGCAGATAGATTCGGGGCAGCTGCGTCGATGGCGATGGTGATGGCTGTGACTGCCCCCCTGCCCTGAGCCATCCGCCATCGGTCACCCAGCCGCACCGAAACCCACAGGCGGGCAAAGTATCTGAAACGGCGACGCCCAGCGAGGGGCCTGCGATCTTTTCCGCCGCCGGCTTGGTTGTCCGCGTGGCTTGCGTTATGCTGCTGGGCGACGCATAAAAATCCCCGCAGGGGGGGGGTTTGCGCAGCCGGACTGCCAGTTTGGGCATCCGTGGGGCGCACGCCATCGGGCCCCACGGTCCGCGCAAAGCTAATCCCAAGGGACTCGGCCAGCAGCGTGAGCCTTCCGGGAAAGCCTGCCCAAAGGGGTCCAGCAATCTCAAAGCGGCAACCTTTACGAATCCACATTCCGCATGGAGACCACCTGCACACCAAACGAGGAGCGCGAGATAGTCTACCACGTAGGTTGCAATTGCGGCACAGGGTGCATCGGCATCGCAAACACGGGGATGGGCGCCGAGTCCTCGCGGTTCCCAGCCCATGTAGGCGAAGCCGACGCCGCTTTGTGAAACTAAGTCGATCGCAGACATGGACGCTTCCTTCGACGGACAGTCACGCTTCGACGGCCGACACCGTGGAAAGGGCCATCACCGAGGCAAAGGACGAGCGCAGTCATGCCTTGGCTGTGACCCACGTGGTGCTGGGTGATACAATGGAGATACTCAGGGAAAGCACCGGCCTGGTCGCGCAAGACGTGTCGGGGATCATAGACAGCTGCCGCATACTGTCACTGTTCGAGTCCGGGATGCCATACAGGGAGCCGGGACCCCTGAAAAGCCTCGCAGAAGCGGCGCGGCTGCGGCAACGGATCGACGCGCCCGCTGCAAGATCACAGAGATCGACGGCCCCAGTGCCTCGATCTATCTATCAGCACAAGCACCGCGGCAAAATGGTTGCTCGCGAGCTTTGACTAATGCAGGACAGTGGCAGAGTGCTCGCGCACTCCGCCGCTCACTTCGCTACGAAAAAATACGAGAAACGCCCCTGGCCGCAGCCGGTGCGCGGGTGGACCCGCTACCGTCAGACAACGAGCCGACGCATCTTCGCTAGAACTTGCCTCTTCGGATTTCGAGCCCGAAACTTTCGAAATCGGCGCGCTTTGCATTTCGGGCGCTGCGAAGCCGCGGGCAATGACGCAGGCAGTCGACCACTTGGGTGAGGTGCGGTTACGTCCCGCCATCTTGTACCCTCGACGCCGACCCTCTCGACGAAGAGCGAGATGGCTGACATGCTTGCGCTACAATTTCCACAAGCCTCCACCTGGGTCCGGAGTAAGCAGCAAGGAGCGCCGCGCCGCGGCACCAGGGAATTAGCGCGGGCGTTGCGGCGCTACGCCAAGCGCGTGGAACTTGGCGCCTGGGCTTTTCTGGCAAGGGTGTGGCTTCTGTGAACTGCCAGGCTTCCGGGATCTGCATCTGCCACGGGTTAAATCCATCCCGCTCGGAATATTTACACTCAGCGGCGGCGGAGGCGGGGCACGTTTGGGGAGCCCGCCGCGTCTGCCTCAATCCGAGTCCCACCCCCTCCGCCGCCCAGGTGCTCCGCGGCGTGCAGGACTTGCGCATCGACATCGGCGAGGAAGACAAGGAATTGCGCGGCCTGCCGACTAAGGACGGGGACGCCGCGGAATAGAAGCGGACGGGGACGGGGGACGAGAGCGCGCCGCAGACTCTGCAGCTGCGGGCTTTGTCTCTGCGGCTGGAACCGCGCGAAGTCTTGACGCAGCAGCGGAAAGCTGGCGCGGATCGAGTTCGCCCGCCCGCGCCTCGCTCGGCGCAGCCTTGGAGTTTCGCAATCGCCCAGATTTCAAGGGGCGAGCCCAATACCGGGCCAGAGAGCGCGCAAGCTGCAAGAATTTGGCCGCGCATCTACTTGGCGCGGTGAGTTATACCCTGCGGGGCGGTGCTACTGCATGCCGCCACGCTAGCCCTACGCCCCCGCATGGGGCGCGGATATCGGGGAGATGTCGCCGACGCTGCCCCTCTACCAGGTCGCCCAGGCTGTCGCCCCGGTGGCTGCTGTCCCGGGTACATGGCCGCGGGTACGAACATACATGGCCGGCCGTCGAGAGTACCAGGCCGCAGACATGCTTCCACTGCCTCTTCCCGATGATACGGCCCGAACATAGCGGACTCGAAGTGGGAGAGCCAAGTCGACAGCTTCCAGCATGGGCCAGGATATCCGGGTCAGCAGGCTGCTGAACCCGGCCGCGGGATCTTCACCAAAAGGAAAGGCGCAGCCTCCGAACCCTGCCAGCATAAAGGTGAACAGAGCCCCGGCGGCGGAGAACGGCGAGCAAAAGAAGCACGCACCCAGCTCGTTATTCCAGTTCGATGATACGGGCGAGGAGACTCAGTTAAACGCATCCGCTCCGGAATACTTTCCAAATAATTCGCCTGCGGCTAACAATTCGGCAAGCTGGAAGCTCGCAAAGTGTTCCGGTCCTTCCGCCTAACCCACCATCTACGCCCAACAGGGGCGGCCAAAGTCGAGGCGCAGCCAGCGCGGCACTTTGAAGGCGCGCGAGTGGCAGCCCGCGCGGTGACGAACGTGGCGGGGGCCTTCGCGACATCATGCAGAACGAACAGAGCCAGCACGTCCCAGCCCCTTCTGCTGCTTCAGTGGGATGCTCGCGCGCCCGACAGGCCCGAGGGCCGTGGTTTTCGCCCGCGCGTGCGGTTTCAGCTGGCGCATCGTCGCGATGCAGGGGCCCCCGGGCGCTGCGCTGATCCGAATCCGAAACGAGGAAGACCGTGAGCGGCTAGAGCAGTGCGCCCCATCGCGTCACGGCGTGCAAGCATGCAGGGAAGCCCTTCCCCATCCCCGTCGTCTTCAGGTCCAAAGTCTGGCCGTTACGGCGGCGCCC
>RXOD01004403.1:0-22900 GCA_005223375.1 Amoebophrya sp. AT5.2
GCCGAAGCCGGGACCAACCGAAGAGCCCACCCGCACAACCGACGGACAGTGGCGCCCTACTTTGGAAGAAGTTGCTGACGATGCGGGGGCCAGAGACACAAAATAGATACATACGTATACGACCAATTCTCCACATTTGTTTCCATGCATAAGCCTCTCTAAATAAACACGACAACGAGGAACCTGCTCCAGCAGCGCCCGGTGTCTCGCCAGGCTCGCCGACAGGGGTCTCGTCTCATCTTCGCTGACGCTCGTGGTTGCAAATTCCGCCGACGAATGATCCCGTGAAGGCTCCGCGGTGTCGACGGAAGACAAGTCCACAGAGATTGAGATCTTTTTGTCCGGCAGCTTCTCCCGGACATCGACGATTGGCACGGCTTCCGCCTCCAGGCGCTCGAGAAAGTTTGCAGCCCCGATCATGCTATCGCCGCTGGTCTCGGAAGCCACGCCCATCGAATGATAGATAGATCGACAGAAGGGGAAAACAAACAGATGAGAAACGGCGACTTTCTCGTGGTCTGTGTGCGAAAGCGTAAGCGAGAAATAAATTGACGTACTATTTTGTTCTGTTTTTCTACGACCCCGACCGAGGACGTTTCTACTTTTTCTATTGTCGATTCGAAGGACAAAAGATCCTCTCCACGTGATGCGGTCGCAATCTTATCCTCGACTGGTCGAAAACGAGAGCTGGTCTAATCTCTCTGCCTAACTCGAGGCGTTCCAGATCGAGGCGAAAAGAATGGAAGGAGCAGCTCGCAGAAAACTAACGACGCTCTAACGAAAGCAAGATCTCTCGTTCTCTCCCGCGTTCATGATCTCATTTCACCTACTTACGCATCCAGAAGGCTGCGCAGCTGAGTTTCTCTTCTTTCCGCCTTCTTGCCAAAGAAGCTACGTAGCTCTGGCTTCACTAATTTCTGTTATATCGCGAGTCAACTGTCCTGGATCGGTTGATGGGGTACCACAAGGCCCTTCTCGTCTGGCTGCTTCAGCCCAGATGGGGCAGCGCGAAACCTAAAATCTACAGAAAATCACAGCAAGTCTGCACAACGAGACGGGAGTTCTTCGGCCATCTGTATCACCCCCCGCCACCGCACGTCCCGGCAGAAACGAATGTAGGACGAAAGTTGTGTCGTCTGACCCGCAGTCGAGAATCTGCTGGGTCGCCGCATTACAAGTCTCCACGGGGGACGACCCAGTTGATCTTGTGTTCCGGCGCCTCCAGGTAGAAGAGCTTCATGTCCTCACAATAGAACGCCATTTGGGTACCCAGCAGCTGCACAATCCAAAGAGCTGTGATGCATCGATGGTATCGCAGTGGTAGTGGTATCGTGTGCATGCAGAAAATAGAAATCGAAGTAGACCCCTTTCCCTAGGTCTTGATGAGGATTACAATGAATCGAGCCGAAATGTACGACGTTACAGCACCGCGATCATGTTCAGCATCTTCGAACAAGACTAGTAGGTAGATTCAAATTCATACAGACGATGATCCCGAGGAACCACTCGCGGAAGATGAAGCGCGTGTAGTATTCGCCGCGGACGCGCTGCCGGAACGACAACCACTTGCCCTCCCAGTCGACCACTTTGGATTTCGCAATCTCCTCCTCGGTTCGGTAAGGTAGCGCAAGTTTAGAACGGTGAATGCGCAGCGGTTTGGCATGGGAGTAGAACATCTCCTCGTAGTCCGCGAACGTCATCTTACCTGGGAGGTGCGTAGCAGTGGTACTCTGTTCTTGATACGAGTTAATACAAGAATCACATTACTTCAATGACTGAAGCCGGTAGATGGGGCTGCGGCAGAAGTGGCGGCTTGGAGCAGTATCGAAAATAACAAACCACCACTTCTGCGGCAGAAGTGGTGGCTTGTTATTCTGGGTCAGCTAACGGTCCTCCGAGCGCCACGCTCGAAAATAACAAGCCACCACTTCTGCGGCAGAGGTGGTGGTTTGTTATTTCGGACCGGGAACCTCGTGCTGCGCGATGCAGGAAAATAACAAACCACCACTTCTGCCGCAGAAGTGGTGGTTTGTTATTCTGGATCCGCGTACGGTCCTGAGAGCGTGGGGCGCGCGACAAGCTTTAGCTTCAGGATCAGGGCGTATAGCAAGGCGCTAAGCACCTCAGCACGTGCCATTCTGTCTCGTTCTCAATGAAAAAACGTGCGTGGTAGTGGTAGACTGAATTTCGCAGCACGACGACGAGAGCATTGAATGCGAAGACGTTTGCCAAACGAATGCTCAAAATTTCACGTCCACTCGCAAAACGCCGAACTTTATCGAGGCAGCTCCGCGAAGCACTGTGTTGACCGGCAACGCCGGTGAGCAGCTTTCCCCGAAAAACAAAGTAGAAGTATGTAAGTGCCTTTGATGAGCTTCTCCATCCAGGGCTTCATCGATGGTGTCTCCTCCCCTAATTTCTTCAGAAATGGAAAGTACTCTGGCGGCACTGAATACCTGTTTTTTCGTTTCTTTCTCTGTCGAGGAATTGCCGTCCTACTTGCCTACTTCCCCCGCCCGTCACTCCACTGCTTATTCCTTAGCGTTAGCTTGCATCGGGAAAAACAAGGACACTATTCTAGCACAGCTTGGAAACATCAACATCATGTTCGACATGAATAACCCACTCCCCACAGATACGTGTGCTCGATGGTGGTCGACACGTCTGGTGGGATGTGTGCGGGCACGCCAAACTCGTCCCGTGGCATCACCTCCCACTCCAATATGCGCTTCGGATACCAGGGTCTGTCCGTCGTCACTTTGAAGGTGCTCGGCATCCCCGGTCGGTGGTACGAGGAGATCATCTTGTCGTAGAACACCCGGTTTGGCCGCGAGGCCGTGTGCAGGGATCTTGCTCCACCGCCCAGGAGTGGGTTTGCGGAGCGATGGTTTGCGCAAGCGGCCGCGGAAGCGGAAGGGCCGCTGGAACCCGAGCCTGCTAGCGGTCGGGCCAGTGTCCTCGGCAAGAGCCCACGGGATTGGTGCACGCAAGTCGTTACCCCCAACATCCTGACGATACGAAACTAGCAAGTGTAAGTGTTGTTAATCACCGATGAAAACTTTTATGATGCAGCTGCTCCCAAAGCGCAATGAATGCCACTACGCTTGAGGCGGGCAACGAAGCTCGTTGCGCCCCTCAAGACTTCGTAGGTAAACAACTAGACACAAGGCAGAGGACGGCAATTTATTTTTTTATTTTTCCTCTTGATGAATCCTTCGCGCGTCCTTCTCTGTCGAAAGTCCAGCTCTCTCTCTTAACCTGGAACTCGCGTTCCTCGATGTTGCTCGCTGAGTAACAGGACGCTACGCAACGTGGCGTTCTCATCAGCCAGGAAGAACAAAAAACAATCCAAAGTTGCGCTGCGAGCCCTAGTAAAAAAATACACTCTTTCCGGTGAGCACGTTTTAGAGCGCCGTCGCAGGGCGAGGCGATGCTGGCGGAGCATATATCGCCTCGCGCAAGGCCTCAGTCTTCAACTTCATCGAACCACTTCAATTCGCCCGCTTTCGCCTCCATAGTACCTGCCAGCGGGGGTTCGCGCACGATGCATTTCAGGTAATTCTTCTTGAAAGTTTTTTCGTATTCTTCCGCGCTATGCAGTGAGTCCAAGATCTCCACATCCGCTTCCGACAGTGCCTTTTCTCTACCGTTCCCGGCCCCACCGGGCTGCGCATTAAGACCCGCGAAGTTCGCTTTTATCCTGTCTGGGTTGCTGCTTTTCGGGAGCACCTGGATCCCCTTTTGCATGCCCCACAGCAGCAGAACTTGCGCTGGCGGTATTCCGTGTTTGTCTGCGATTTTCCCGACTTCCACCGCCGCTCTCTCGATCGGGGTCCTCGCGGTCGCATTTGCATTTTCGCCACTGCTGTGCACTTTCAGCAGCCTCCCATCTGCGAAGGGTCGGTACGCCTGCAGCCTCAGTCCCGCCGTCTTCTGGAAGTACTCGATCGTCTTCCGGCGGTAAAGCACCGGGTTCACCTCAAATTGGTTGGAGAAGGGCTTCACCGTCGTTTTTGCGTCCTCCATCAGCTCCTCGTAGTCCGCTACTGTGTAATTGGAAAGCCCCAGCCGCCGGATCTTGCCGCTGTTGATGTCTGTGTGCGGCTGCAGGGCCTGGTAGGCGGCCACGTGCTTCCTCTCCGGCACGGGCCAGTGGATCAGAAATAGATCGAAGTACTCGAGCTGCAAGTCCCGGAGAGACGTCTCCAGCTGCGCAACAACCGCCTCGGGGCCCGCGTAAATCGTGCTGGGCCAGACCTTGGATGGCACTTTATTTCAGGAGCTGCAGTTTTACGTTTGATGTCGCGCGGAGAAGGAGAACTGGAGCAGTATACGACCAATACAATAAGGACAATAATCCGAGGCGGAGGCGTATACGACTCATATGAGCAAAAGGGCAAAACGATCGCGACCGAGCGTTTTCGAAAAAGTACCTTCCCGACGATCCACAGCTCGTTCCGCTTTTCCCTGGGAAAGTGGCGCCAGAGCGCGTCTCCCACCTCCTTTTCGTTTTGGTAGAATTGCGCACAGTCAAACGCACGGTAGCCCCCCTCTACCGCCGCTTTGATTGTTGCGTCAACCTCAGCAGCATCCGTCGCTTCGGGGTCTTTGCTACGCCCGACCTTGTACGTCCCAAAGGCGATTAGCGGAAAAACGTCACCAGGGGCTTCATCCACGGCAGCAGCCATCCTCGCGTTACGCTTCAAGTTCAACTTCAAGTTCAAGTTTCGTTCAATATAGTAACGGGAGTGGACAAGGATAGATCACTGGGCCTTGAGTACTAGGGGAGAGTTAGTGTCTACGTACTTACCTAATAAGTGAGCTCTTCGTTCTCCTTGTTCTTCTGAGTCTGACAATATAATTGGTAGAGCGGGTAGTTGTGGGGATACTCGCACACGCACTCGCTTCAATATCAAGACGGATACTTCACTAGACCTGCGGGCAGCCACGCTTACGAAAACCGATCATGGCCACGAAAGAAGACCAAGAACGATTCATCATCTACAGCTGTTGTATTTCATTCTCTGTGACTGACACCGAATTCGTTCGTGAAATTAATACGAACCACGACGAAGGTGATCTTCAGCAGGAAATTGTTGCCATTCGAAGCGGCCGGATGCTCATCCGGTCTGCAAGAATGTCAGCTGTGGGGTCCTCTTCTAGCTCAACTGTTTCTGTTACGTCGCTCAGTGCAATGACGAGCGACAGCAAATGTGAGGTCGGACAGCCTCAAGCTGGTCTTGCTTGCAGGAATTTTGGAAGTGACTTTTTCTTGCCTCCCAGAAAACTTGTGCCTTTGCTACTACCTGCTGCTCTCTGCAGCGGATCATTTTCATTCCTTTGCTCCTGCGTCTTGAACGACGCTGCAATTACGCCCTGCTCCGTGAAGGTCGAGGCTGTAGGCGGTGCTCGTGTCGCCTTCTCAGCATTCAATTCCCCGAGGCCGAGGGCCATCCCCAACGAAGGAGTCGATGTTGGCCGGCCGGTGAAGGCTTTATAATTGGCTCTTCTTGTTCCTCTCACCGCGTTATTCGCGGGTGTCGCCGGCGCGCCCGGCCAGCTGTTGCCCGCTCGCTTCTTCTTGTCAGGCGACGATGACCTTGTCAGGTTGGATGCAGCCGAACAAGATGACGTAGAGGCACTCGCTCTTTGATGGTCTCGGTCGAGCTGGGCGGTAGTGCTTCTCGTCCACGCAGAAGAAAACTTCTGCTGCGACATCGATGAGACGAACGACCCGTTGCGCGGCCTGGCCGCCAACATGCCTTGCTTTGCTTTCGCACTCCACCCCGGCAAGAAGTCGATGCTCGTCGTTCTGATACGGCTCACGAGCTCCTCGTCGATGGAAGGTGGCACCAAATTCGAATCTGCAGCTGCATCAAGACCCGACTGGAATTGTTCTGCAGGTGAGGACGCTGTAACATCACGGCTTTTCTCGTCTTCGTCAACTACAATGTGCGGTAAAACAGCCGTGCCTGCCGTCTTCAGGTGTTCCCGAAATTTCGCCACGCAGTCCTCCTGCTTCCTCGACTCTATGGCGCCCGGCCGGCACAGTCGCACGAAATCGATCACATCCCGGCTCTTCGGCAGCACCTTCCTTTTCTCCGCGTTCAGAAACAACCAGAAACAAGCCGCCAGCGTCCCCGCCCGCCCGTTCCCGCCGCGGCAGTGGATCAAAACATTGCCAGCGGCGTCGTCCCCGAATGCTCCCAAATTCGCAGCCATTCTCGCGCACAGCTTCCTGACCTTCTCCAAATCCGGAAAGGGCGCCATCTCTACCACTTGCAGCTCGTCGACGAATTTGATGCCAACTTCCTCGCACGCCTTCCGATACTCGACTAATTTCACGCCCAGCGAACCGAGCTCCGACTGGTTCAAGAGACAAACCACCATGTTTACCTTGCAAGCGTCCTTCAAGTGCGTCAAATCCTCGCGGAGGCTTCTTTGATAGACGCAGCCGTCGCGGCCGCCGCGGGGAAGCTGCTTCCCTGGGGCCATCGACAAGCAGACACGAGAACACAAATCGGGGGGAAGAGGCGGCTTCATCACATTTTCATCTACCTGATGCTGATGGAATAGGACTGCTGCGCTTTCTTCTGTGTGGTCGGTTTCTTGTTCTGTGTCGGTCCCACTGACACTGGACGCCGAGGTGCTACCGTGAGTTACCGCATTGCGACTGCAGATAGATGTCCAAGCCTTCAGTTTCAGCCACGAAACCGGCAGCGGATGTGTTTTGGAGGTTATCACCGTTGCCGAAAACTTGTTCCCGGAACCCACAGAAGAAGTTGCAGTGATGTGGGAAGCTGGTGGTGCGCCGCCTTCAGTCGCGGGGACAGCAAGAACATGACACTCATGATTGCTGTCACTGTTCTTCGACCCGCGGCTTTTCGGCGAAGCGCTGCGCCTACGCATCTTCAGCGTACTTCCTCAGTTAGTTTTGGGTCGGTTCTGCAAAGCAATCCAGATCCAGCCGCCACATCACCCTACATGAATGGATTAAATATCGTTCTTCCGAGATAACCGTTGTTGGCGATGCGTAAAAATAGGGCGAGCACTCTCATCGAACTCGAGATATCTCTCGCGAGAGCCACGGATCGTGATCTCTCTGACGTCTCACGTTGACGAATGATTACTCCACAACCAGTCGAGATTCATCACGAAAAAATGCACCCACGACGACGGTCGTCGTTTACTACGTACACAAGGCGTCCAACGCATCGATCGTTTGAAAGGATCTTGATAGCCAATCGGCTAATCGCTTTCTTTTGGACTATATATTACAGAAAGAGACTGAGTCCATCTTTTTAGTGAAGTCCGTTCAACACAAGTTGGACTTGGAGTCCATAAGGGGCAGCTACAGCTTCCTTGGTGAAGGTGATGAATATCTAGTTTTAATAGAATGCCATTGAGGAAGTTTGTGGCGCCTATGGGGCTCACTCTAACCGTCTGGGTACGTCTTCGTCGTCGTCGAAGCGCTCTTCTTCCCAGACACGCGATTCCCCGATGACGGTAATATCCCGTGCCTCCTCCTCGTAGCCAGCATCCACCATTTCGATGTCTTCCTCCTGTTTCGTTATTGGTTTTCGTCGTTCGTTTTTGATTGTCAAATGCTAACTCAATTGAATTTCTTCTTCAGCATTGAATATGAATTGCTGAAATTCATTAACCATTTCGCGAAACCAATACCTGACTTGGTGGCAGTTTTGCAAATTGTACGTCCTCCGGGATGAGGACCACAATGATGAGGCAGCCGAGCAGGATTACCACGTCCTCTCCGATTTCGGCGCACACTACTGTGTACTGCTCGAACAACATCCCCAAAGCGCTCGGTGCCTCCACTGTTGCCTGCGGATTCGCGGGCAGCGAAGGCTAGTAGCATGGATTTATTGTCGATGAATAAGTATTAATTTGCTTTTTTTGCTTGTTTCTCACCTCGTATTTGGCAGTCAATCGATCGCTCACGGCTTGTAATTTGTGTTTGCCGAAAAATCAAAACGCGAGCAACACTACCTAGATAGAAAAGAATAAGAAATTGTAACGCATCAAGTTTTAGGTCCCCATCATATCGCGACGCAGTAGAAAATGAAAAACTGCAAGGAAGCAGCAGGTACCGCCAGCATGATGTCCATCAGGAAGTAGACGGCGAATGCCCCGCACACCGCGTACAGGATTGAGGTCCACGCGGACACGTACTGCTTCAGAACGTCCGCCAGCCCCTCGGCGTCGTTTTGCAACTGGTCGATCAAAAAGTTCGTCTTTCGCATCGTCGTATCCACGAAGTACGCCAAAGACAGGACCACCGCCACCTCGCACACGAACCCAGGCGAGAGCACCACCGACAACAGCATCGCGACGGTCGGGTGTGAGGCTAGTTCGGTGGCGCTCACATCTCCTCCTGCACCCGGGATCGCGGCGAATTCGCCCGTCCCGTAGGTAAGTCCGGTCAGCCCGGAGCTGGGCTTGCCGCCAACTGCATAAAGCCGCCAGAAGAAGAAAGCCACCGCCGCAGCCGCGCAGTAAAGCTTCTCCTTGGCGGCGATCTTCGACGGGGAGGAGGCGGCGGCGTCGGCTCCGCTTGTTAGTGCAGCGACCGGGTTCACGCCCAAACTGTAGCCGAGGCCCCGCATGAACAGAATGCTAGTTAGAAACAGCAGCGCGCTGCGCGCCGCGTTGAAATACTCCCGCGTGGGAATTCCGGTTCCCGATCCGCTAGGGCTCGTCCCGCTGCCCGTAAGTGCTGTCGCAGTGCTGGTCGACGTGGGAAGCACAGGTGCCAAGAACCCCTTGCCCACAAGCCCGGGAATCACCTCCGGCCACATGCCGGAGGCGTTGTTGGTGTGGAGTAAACCGGCCATCGCGGTGTTGGTCAGGACGGACAGCACCGCGATACCAAAGACCGCCCGATGGCAACTTGGCCACTTCGAATACCGGCACAGCAAGTGAAACATCAGCCCGAGAAAGGCGACGGCGAAGAGAAAGAACAGGCCAATGAGAGTGACTCCACCGGCAGAAAGGTAGCCGTGCGGGTGCCTGATAAGCACCGTGCCAGAGATTCGCAGACTGCCGTCTGCCGGGGGCGAGCAGGAGGCGACAGTCAGGTAGAAAGACGAACCCGCGGTGGTGGGGATGGACTGTGGTCGAATCGGAAAAAGAAGTTTCTTGTGTGATGTGGTTGAGTCTTGAAGCCCTGAGGAGGATCGCCCATTGGAAATTGTTCGTATCAATTTGTAGTACCTGCGCCTGTGACTTCGGTCCGTCGGCGGCGAATACCAAGCCTTTCCTCGTTTTGTCGTTCTCGTAGACGAGCGAGTTCGCTTTGGCGCACTTCCCACCAGCGACGTCCTCAGTGGAGCAGCAAAAGTGGTCCGTCGAAACTTTTGTCTGCATCTCGCTCACAGGAATCACGACCACCTGGGAGTCCGAGCCGTAGAGTTTCTTATAGCGGCACAACTGCGGCAGAACAACATTCATCCGGCTGAAGCACTTCTCTCTCTTCAACTTCATCAAAAAACGCAAGTACGTACCTTCACGTCCGACGCCGGTCCCGCGCTGGATTTGAAGCCAGAAAGCTCGATCACAGCTTTTCCGTCGCCGATTTGCAGCAACTCCAAAACCGCCCACATGCTCGCCCCGCCGCTCTGCCCATCTACGCCGTAGCTGTTGAACGTCAACTGCTCCCCAGAGGCCACTTGCAACTGCAGGCAAGCAGCTGCGGCGACGAAAAACAGCATCGAGGACGAGGACGGGCGTGGTCTCACAATTTATTAGTATGGATGCTGAGTGCTGGAAATCAAAATGGAATCAATTCATTGCTGCTCCTGCGCAGTGCGACGCATTACTCGCAGAGGGGGGCGGCAACAAGAAAAGAACGTACACGAACCACCTTTTCCCACATCCATGAGTAAAAGAAGCAGCTCAGCTCCTGAATACCGAGTCGGCGGGAAAAACGGAACGGTGACGCGAAGAGTTAGCAGACGGTGATGTTTTACGACCAAGCGAAAGCACGTCGTCGTCGGGAGAGCGGGTAAGTTCCACTCGAGCATCCCGCCGGAAACGGAACGAGCTTGCACGTAGCCCGGACCGGTAACTCAACTACGTTTGCAATCTTCAGAGAACTCAAGTGCATTCTTGCCGCAAAAATGAAACAAGAGCGCGTTGCGTCACATCTGCGTGTCATAATGGTGAAGGACACCAAAACATCTTCCCAAACATCACTGTAGTGCGCGATTCAATCGCCTGTCAACCATCGTGGTAGTCGTAGTCGCCTGCGATTGAAACAACAATATGCCCCCTTGTCATAGACTCACATACGTCGCTCAACATCTCCATACAATGGAGACGAAAGCTGAAACGACGATCCACTTCCATGCCTCCCGCAAGTCGAAAACGAAATGGATGAATCCAATCAACACGACACCGGGCAAGTGGAAAGTGGAGCGTACAAACCACTTCTACTGCAAAATAACCCAATCTGAAACTACAAACATGAAGCGAAGTTTTTGACTGTGGGCGGTGAAAGCCGTACAAGCTGAAAACCAGCGTGGCAAAGGCAAAAGAATAAGAAACCGAAGGGGAAGGGCTAACATCGGCTAGTAGTAGCGGACAAACAAAAAGTATTTTCAAAATACTCTGCACACCAGTTCGTCGTAGTTCAGACTCACACACAGAATCAATCAAACACTGCTGTATCCACAACGAACTGCCAGTTACCATAGTAGCTGCAGCGCCTCTTCGCCTGCATCTCGCATCCGGCTCCCCACACACAATGCCCTGCGGACCCGGTCACACCCCTTCTTTCGCGTTGCTTCGCGCCCAAAACACCCCCGCTACCGTTGCCAACGCCAAGCCTTGCACGAGTAGCGTCGGCGCCCGCGTCCACACCGGCGGAAATGGAGCCGTGAGAATGCAGAGCAGACTCAGCAGGTAGATGGCGATCGAAAAGTGCCTGTGATTCCAATAGAGGAATGGATAAAATGTCTCCGTAAAGAACGACTTTATCCTCCTCGCCACCGCGATCGGGGAATTGGTGTTCTCTGCTTCCTCGCCGTCGGGGGACTGCTCGACTTCGGGTTGGTGCTCTGACGACGCGGTGAGTGCGGGTTTCACGAGCAAGGGATCTCTGTCCGACACCCCCGCTCCGCTCCTTCGCGGAAGTGGCGGTATCCCGCCGTACGCCCGGCCCAGTCCGCCGACGAGCTGCACGAAGACGAAGAGGAAAAGCACTGCGTACCCCGAGTACATATGGATCAGGTTGGGGAAAACGGGGTCCACCGGGGTGTTCAGCCCGAACTGCGACTTTCCCATCTTGGCGTGGTTCCGCCATATGAAGGAGACGCCCGTAAACATGAGCAGCATCGCGAGAACTTGGGCAGCTGGTTCGTTGTTTTTTGAGGGGTCTTCGTATATCAAAATCACTTCGCAAGAAAGCATCAGCAAGCTGCAAGTACAGGAACTCAACCTCCAAACTGACAAAAAAAACAAAAGCAGACAATAGTAAGTTACTCAGGTGCGCCCACTTTCTTTTCTTCCAAACGCTGCCAACGAAGTGCATCCGCGGCCAGGCTACGATCACATACCCGAAGCTCATGCAGCCGAACCCGCTCGCCATCAGAATTGGGTGCCATTAGAGACCCAAAGGTGCGTACTTTGGAAGGGAGTAAAAAATTTTTGGCCGACTCACCCCCGCGCCCCCTACAGCCTGGCAGATGCAAGACGAACGAAGTAGGCCTTCGCAAGGCTAATCGCCCGAGTTCCGCGGATTGACAGCAACTGCCGGGGGGGTCTTCAGGGGGGATCGGCACCCCCCCTCACGACCCCCCCCTTTTGTGACTCTCCTGGACCGCTCCCCGCAATAGAATCTCGCCTCAATAGGGGTACCTAGTATGCCCCTCCCGGAGGGATCGGAGGGGCTTCCAGCACGAGGTCAGAAAAGCTTCCCACCCGCCGCAGACCGAGCACGTGTGACCTCTGGCAAAGCTCCCACCGAAAACGGCGGCGGTGCCTCCCGCTCGATTGTGCTGGAATGAGGAGGCCAGAAATTTTTTACTTAGTTGTGAAGTACGCAGATTTGGATCTCTAATGCCACACGAAGAGGTTATCGTAGCCCATATCCACGCCGAATTTTGCGATCAGGACGAGCACCATCAGCAGGGCGCAACTGACCGCCGCCACAAATGGATTCCGGCTCTCATCCGCCGGCAGCTTCCCGTAGAGCTCCGAAGAGCAAGCTGGAAAGCGATCCATCATTTTCGGTGGTTGATGCGTACTGGAACTGGATATGGATGAATAAAGTGCGATAAGAAACAATAGCAACTGCCGTTGAACATAGATTCACGACGGGTCGTGCGGATGTTCCTGTGAAGGTATCTATTGCGCTTTTCATTTTTGCCTCTGCTTGCTGTTGAAGAAATGTTGAGGAGGTATTTTATATCGTAACGAATAAAATATCAGTCGTCATTGATCTTCTCTTCTCTCGTCTCACATCACGATGGCGGGGGCATGTGAAAAGAGGTGGATGATGTGGAGAAATACAACACTTAAACTCTTTCTCTTGCTATATTTATATAAATTTGGAGGCGCGCTTTTCTTCCTCTTGAGCATTCGTATCGAACTCGATTCTGCTGATTCAAACGCAGCCGGCGTGCGCTGTACCAGCTGGTGCGTGCTTCGGAGTCTGGCTCATCTCCGTCTTTCAACGGACGTCGTACCTTCGCGATAGACGGTCCAGCGATACGCGTGCCTTCGCGCTGGACGGTCCTTCGCGTTCCTCAGACCCGTAAGACTCCATCAAATCCACTCCTACCTCCTCTTCGCAGCCGTTGCTGCACAAGAAGATGCGCGCGAGCAGATTCACAACCAGTCGAATCTGTTCGCGCGCATCTTCCTGTGTAGCATGTCCGCTGTTCATAGCGCGATGGGGCGGCTTCGTGGCGGCCGTGCTCGTCGTGGTGGCGTACGTTATAGAAAAGCTGCAGGAGGGCAACCGCAACTGAACGCCGGATGCCGGTGCGCGCTTCGCGCGCCATCGTATCGTTACCCGCCTCGTGGCTGTCCGGCCGCGGATGTCGCGTTGCGCCGTCACCATGGTCCGCCCCAGTCGTATTTTCAGGCGAGCGGCGTTTCATCCCAGCATTCTCTTCGCCGTCAGCTGCGCGTACATTGGAGGGAAAATATACCGGAGGTCCGCCTGCACAGCAGTACTGGTTTCTTGCGCCAGATACCCCGGGCAGAACAGGGGTCGGGGCATCCGCCTTTCTTCGCAGCTCCAATCGCACAATCACGTCGCCACGATTTCCGCGATGTCTTCCTGAAACTTTCTTATGTGCGCCCGCAGCCGCTTATTTTCGTCCTTGATCATGTCCAGATCTTTCAACACGATGTTGGTCTGCGTCTCGTACTTCTTTTTCTCTTGCTCCACCTCGATCAGCTCGCTTGCCTGCTCCTCGATTTTGTTCACGAATTCCTCCTCCTCCGCCGCCATCGCTACGTCCAGTTGGTACCGCTTCTGCTTGAGCAGTACCTCCAGCTGCTTCTTCGCCTCCAGCTGCTTGCGGAAGAGCAGCATCTCCTTCGAGATCTCGAAGATGCCCGACTCCAGGTCCTTGATCTTCTGCACGTGCTCTTTTTCCCGGGTCTCGAACGCGGCGGAGTCCTTCTGGATGTTCTCCTTGGCAATTCCCTCGTCCCGCTCGAACTTCGCGCGGTCGACCTCCAGCGCGTCCAAGTACTCGGCCAGAAACGCGAAGAAGCTGGTGTCGTCCAGCCTCTCCTGTTCCCGCATCTTCTGGTCGACCAGGACGAAAACGGTTTCTTTCGGGAGCAAATCCGCGGCAGAAATGCCGGTCTTCACGTCGCCGATGGCGCGCTTCTGCTTCTTCTTCGAGCCCTCTGCGGTGCCGTCGTCCTCCCCACCCTCGGCGTCGTCGTCCTCCTCCTCCTCGAAGCTTGGAGCAAGGGGCGGAGTCGCTTTTTCTATCCTCATGCGAGGCAAAGATAGATGCTGCTACGCCGTACGCCATCGACCGAATCTATCACGAACGCTCGGCGCATCGAAAAATGGAAGGCGGAGGCACTTCTAGTACTAGCCTTAAAGCAACACAAACCGAAACGGTCCTTCATCAAGAGAGCAAACGCTGCTCTTCGTACTCTAAACTTTTTTTAACACGAAGGATAAAAAACGACTCTGCAGGCCTTAATTCTTCCTCCTCTTCCTCCTCCTCGTTTTCCTCGATTCCCGGCGAGTCTTCTTCTTCCCTGTGTTGGAGTCTCGTATCCTTCTGCCATCAGTCTGCGTCGATCTAAACCTAAAGCTGCTGCAGTACGTAGCCGTAGGAGAAATAAATTAGGAGAAAAAGTAATACAGAAAATGAAGCACTCCCACTAGACTAGTGGGTAACAAGGTGGTACTTTTTCTCTTCTTGCGCTGGTGGGTCCTGTGCCATTTTGTACGCCACTGCCGCTCGATTCCTCCGGCACTTGAGCCCGACCAGGTCCAGTTTGTCGTGGCCGCAGTTACATCCCGCGAGTTTCATCACGTACACGCTGCCGTTGTCGGCGAACGCGTCTATCAGGTATTGCGCTCCCTCCGGCCCGATCCCAGGGTTGTTCGACAGGTCGAGGTAGGTGACGCCCACGTTCTCCCGCATGAAGTCCGCGATCGCTTTCGCGCCGTCGCTGTCGATGTGGTTTTTCTGCAGCTCCAGTCGCCAGATCGACACGTTGTCCTGCAGGGCGTGCAGGAACCCGTGGATGTTCTTCCGCCCCAGGTTGTTGTGCGTAAAGTTCAAACACGAAATGGACCGGTTCCCCGCGAGCCCGACCGCGAGCTTGAGGAGCGCCTGGCCGTCGATGCCGAGCCCGCGGAGGTCGAGGGATTCCAAAAACAAGTGGTCCCGGATCCAGTTGGCAAAGGTGTCCGGTTCCTGGTCCAGCGAGCGCCCCTCGAGGCCGCCGAAAGCGAAAGAGACATGAGCGACGTAGGACTGGGCCGAAAGCCAATCCTCGAACTCAGTGGTCTGACGAACCTCCTTCTTCTTCTTCGGGGTGCCGCCACCCCCAGCTTGGGCAGGGATCATGCTGGATGGATGCTGCTGTTTTCTGAGCGCTGCTGGTTTGTCTCTGAAAGAGAAAGACGGTAGGGAATGCTTTTTTCAAACCCAAGGCGGCTCTCCACAGCACTAGTACGAAAAGGAAAACTACGAATCAGTCATTATAGGGTCGGCACGTGGTGGGCAGTAAACAGTGCTTCTCCATCGCCATCCATATCAGCGCTCCCTTTGCTGGTGCACTCTGACTGTCTGTGGTGAACAATGATCTACTCGTGGTATCACCTCCTAATATGCAGACCGCCCTCTTTTTCCGCGTACACGTTAATGTTCTGACAACGTCCAACTACATTCCTCCTCCGAGTAGATCTTTGGTCACGAAATTGTTTAGCTCTTTGAAATCCATGCCGAACGCGAAATGTGCCCCGGTTTCCACATCAAACAGCTGCACGCTGCGCAGGTACTTATCAAAGAGCGCTCCCAACAGCTTAGTGACACCTCCTGCCCCAACGGAAAACACTGCGTGAAACCCCGCTTCCAATGCTAGCTCCGACCTCTGCACACCAACCTCTCCTGCTTTCCACGACGCGCCGTCGACAGTGAGTAGGAAGAAATTGGCATCACGACGCGCCGGCACGCCAGCGTCGCCATCTTCGCGAAGAATCTCGGCATTCTCTCCTACCTTCACTTGAGCACCTTCGCTCGAAGGAGCACCTTCTTGTTCGCCCTCTATGCGCATTGGCTGCAAGTCGGCCGCACCAGCAGCAGAATGTCCGCGCCGCGGGTGTAGTTCGGAAGCTGCATCAAAAGCGAGGTTGAACAGGTATCCGGTGAGCTGTTTGTACACTAGGTAGGTAGCCGGCCGCGTCCGCAAATTCCGCAGCCGCCATCGAGTGAAAACGTCGTTAAGTTTTTCTTTCTCGTCTTTGTCCCCACCAGCTACATCTTCACCACCTCCAGGACCACTTTGAACCATTTTGTGAAGCGTTGCCGCCGACGTAGAGCACAACGCCGCCTCCCAGCCCTCCGCCCAGAAATCCATGTGTCCGTAGTAGCCGCGTTCCAGCTCGTTTTTGTACCGACTCAAAGTTCCCCTTCCTGCTGTCCCTCCCGGAGATGTTGTAGTTCTCGGCGCGGCCCCCTTCTGCGCTTCTGGTGCTTCTGCTTGTCGTAGTCGTTCTGGACGAGCTGCACCAACTTCAACCTCTTCTACCTCGCTGCCGTAAAAGAATCCGAAGCCCCTGCAATTCTCTAGCGCTCCCTGCTCGACGAAGAAGTCCACGGCCTCCTTCACGCCCGGGTTGATGCGATTGGGCGCGTGATCACGGTTTTTCGTATTCCCAAAGTCCGGAACCAGAATGTTCACAGCGCCTTCACTGACGGGCTCACCTTCTTAGAGCAGGGGAGAAAAACTACCCATTTGCGGCTGCATTTCTGGAAGGTGGCTGCTCTCGATTTGGTTGCTGCTGAGGCCAACAGCTACGAGACGAAAACGAAATACAAAACGAAATTACTTATACGAGACAACGCAGACAAATTCATGGCGCCTCCAGGCCGTCACTTTGCAGTGCTTGTGCTTAATATCACGTCCCTGGCTCTAACGAGCACTATGAATGAGAGCAAACAAGACAAAACATGAGACGAAATCGAAATACGAGACGCAAGAAAATGTCGGCCATCCCGTGCGATATCGATCACACGAGACCCACTACCCCCCTAACAACTCCAAGTCTCCCATCGCAGCAGAACAAGCACCGACCAGAACCAAGAAATGCAAATGGGTATTCGTACAATTGCTCCCCTCCTTAACCTTCAGCTACCATCTGCAGGACGTTCACTAGATCGGAGAAGGTCCGGTCCTCCATGTGGCTCGCGTGGATTAGTACGAAGTCGTACGGCGCGTTTTGTCGAATCGTGTTCCACGGCGAGAGGGAGGAGGCGCCCGTCGAGGAGTACAAGTCGCCCTCCAGGAAAAACGCGCCCTTCGGAACCGGAGCTGACAGCACACTGGGCGCAGCTGCTGTACTAGAGAATCCTGTTGGACCACTGAGCACCGCCGCCTTGCAATCCGCCATCTGGTTTTTCTCCACCAGGACGCTCTTGCCACCGGGTAAGCCAGACACGATCGGAACGACCCGCCGCGCCGCCTCGCCGAAGCCACAACCGAGCTCTAGGTAGCTTGTCGGTAAGGTTTGCAAAACAAACTCGCCGAGCTGGCGATACAGTTCCGAAGTGAATGTGTCCCCGCGCGGATTGAACGGCGTGTAGGGGTCATACCATGGAGGAAGCGGGTTCTGGGGATGGTCATTGGCGGAGGTTGCAGTTGCCCCCGCGACGAGGTAGACGATACAGCAGAGCAGGGTGGTGAGACAAGCCTGCACCGTGGAAACCACGCCGAAAACCTTCATCTTCATGGTCTTCAAAAGAAGGTGGAAAGCACGAGAACCTGATTGCCACTTCCGCCTTGCGCTAGAAGGCCGTCATGCAGCTCTGCTGGTTTCCTTACTTGCGACGACTTTCGTTCGTAATTGCGAAAAGCGGACGAACACCGGTCGATGCCACCGCCAGACTCTTTCGCTTCACGCGTTCAAGAGCCAATGCTTTCTCATCAGTGAGCCGCAGCAACCACGGCTGCCTTCTTCCGCGCAGAGGCGCCGGGTACTACAGGGGCACGAGCTCTCGACAGTTTTTCCCGGCGCGCGCCACTCAGGCTGCGCACGCACAGGGCATTCCGCTCTCCTGCTGGGCCATCCTGTCTGTTTGCCCGCCCCCTCCGCCACCCTGCTCCGCGCAGCCGCCGCGCCGCAACACGAGGTCCGCTAGTGTCGCGCCCACACGCGGCCGCGGCTTGCCTTCAAAAGTTTCGCGGGGGAGGCAGTACCCCCGCTCGACCCAAAGCTTCGAAAGCTCCGGCAACGAGCAGCCCTGGTTCGCTAGCAGCGCTCTGTCCACCTCGGTCTTCACCCGAGCGACGCTTTGAAGCACCCCCCTCCCCGTCGCCCCCATCAGAAAGTTGCACTCGGAGCCCTGGATGTCGAGCTTTAGCAGCGGCACGCGGACCCCCGGGATCTTCCTCACGTGATCGGGAACGGCACCGAACACCGCCTCCAGAGACTCCACGAAGATCTTGTTCTGGCGCATGAAAACCGTCCCGCCGCTTGGTAGAAGAGGTGGTCCGGCTCCTGGTGCCCCGGAAGCGGAAGCGCCTGCTAGTATCGCCGAGTTCCCCAAGTTCCCACTTTCCGACTGCAGCGAAAATTCTTGGTTCCCCGCTCTTCCGAGACCCACCGGGAAGACCACCACCTTCTTCCGCAGCTGTTCCGGTAGGCGGGACAGGGTCGACGTCAGCCGAAACAGGTTCACAGGGTGAGGCTCGAACACGAACACGCCGTTCAGATTTTGTATACCGATATGCTTCACGTCCGTCAGCATCTTGAACACACAGGCACCGAGGTTGCCGCCGACGTCCATGTAGATGTTGAAGGAGGTAGGCGGAATAGTACCTTGACGAGCGCGATCCTCCTCCACTTGCCGGCGCCAAATCCGGGGGAGGTCGTCGCAGTCGCGCCAGCGACGGTCGGACTTGATGAAACTAGAAACAACGTCCCACTCCTGGGCGGTGCAGTACTGGTGAAATTTCAACCCGTTTACGCCGTCCGTGGCAATCTCACTATCCGCCCAGTGGCACAGTCGCGCCTGCACAAAATCCGCAACCGCGGTCCGCGAGGGAAACGTCAAGCGATGTCCTCCGGGGGGTTCTTCGGAAGAGGTTCTTGTCGCGCTGACACGGAAGCTCGTGAAGGGGTTGCTGATTCTTGGCGAAGGAGGCTTGGCGTTCCCGTCACTTCCCTCAGCTGGCGTTTGAATCTTCACTTCACTGGCGCCGAGAAACAGCTTCGAGTAGTTCGGAACAAACGCTTGTTTTGCGCCTCCACCCGCTCCCGTTTCCGCAAACACCTGCGTTTCCTCCGCGGTTGTTGGCCTCCGCTGGTAGTTAACAGCCACGCGGGGGTTTTTAATTTTCTCCTGCACATCTCCCTCTATCAAACCGCCATACACGATCTTCGTGTTATGGTCGCCCGCCGGCATGGCGAAAGTGCTCGCATTTTCTAGCAGCCCGTCCAGCCACGGGCCGGCCTCTACGGCACCGACCCAGGCGCGCCATTTGTTCTTGCGCGCGACACGAATCCTGCCGAGGTGGGTTTCTATTGCACCGCCGAACAACGCGGACGAGAACTCAGGATCGGGGTCTGGCGGCGCGGCGACGGGGGCCGGGGGCGGCGATTGAGGATCGGCCGGAGTATCTGAGTCTGACCGAGCGCGGTCTTCACGCTCACGAGTTGATAGTGAAGGTGGTGGCATTGGCGCCGACAGCTGCTTCGTCAGCGAAGCAGCAGGCCGAGCGGTAAATAGGCGGCTTCCAAGAGGATGAAGAGAATCAGGCTGCCGTATGCCTGCACTGCCTCCGCTTCTCCAGCTGCTGCCACAACGGTGCTTCGAGGGCGTTTGAAGGTGCATCCAAATACCCACCAGGGAGAGAGCCGGGACGAGCCGCATCTTCTCGTGTTGCGGCTATCTCGCTGGTTGGTTCAAGGAAGTAGTAGGTGGTTCAGACTCAACAGAAAACTCCTGGAGCGACTGAATATCATGTAAAAGTGAATAAATATACGGAATTCTCGGTTTTTACATTCGTCACTTGACGCTCTCCCGAAAAGTCCCTCCGTCCGCGTGAACAATGCTATGCCACCGAGCATTTGCAAGCAAGTATTTCGCGTTTTCCATTTACTTTAAGTAACTTATATGCATAAAACTTCGCTATGATCTCAGCATGATTTCGCCCCGTAGCAAAACTTTTGGGGGTTTCAAGACCGGTAGCCCCTCGTGCGGACACGAGTGCGGAAACAGGAACAAGCGTCCGTTCTGCGGGTCCACTTTCCTTGCCACATCTTGATCCTGTTGTCGTAGCGTCTGCAGGAGAACCGTCTCGCCGCCTTTATCGCTTGTTGTGCTTTCAGTGAAATCTGAGAAGCGTTCGCTTTGGGGGCCTAAAGTGCCATTTCTTTTCCGCTGCCGGAAATCTTCGTCATCCGCTGGGATTCGTCGACCTGTCAAAAGTCGCGCAGCACCACCGCCACCCGAGGTTTCAGCGGTTGCAGTAGCAGAAACAGATCGTTCCAATTTTTGTTCATTTTCTCTCCCCAAGTTGTCGAAGTAGATGATAAAGGTGTGTGTGCTCACGTTTCCCTTGCGATCAGTTCGCGACAAATCGGTGTGCGGCGCTACGGCACCGCCGGCATTCGCGTAGTGAAGAAACCGCATGTGCTGGTAAGTGACGACCGTTCCGACATGATCGGGTATTGCTTCTCGTACTGCGTATCGCAGCCAGTCCTGCACAAGCTTCTCGCTGTCGCAGAAATAGCGTCGCTCGGCGCACAGCGGGCTTTTGCCGGGCCTGGGCTCCTGGTGCGAGAAGATGAATCGAAGCGCGTCGAGAAAGCCCTCTGGGAAAATGTCGTCAATGACGAATGCGGTGGCACCGAGAGAAGCTTGAAGTGACGGGGCGTCTTGTCTATGTGGAGGCTGCGGCTTCTCGAGTTTCAAGAATGGCAGGCGAATGACATCAACTTTCGGCGATTTCCTCCCCCCGGTGGTTTCGCCATTCCTCCTGTTCGGTTCGTCTTCGCACAAAGCAACCATTGCAGGTGGCCGGCAGGTCCGCAAATATTCCTCGTAAACGATACTTGGCGCAGAGGCACAACCGGAACCAGGACTTGGGTCGCCCTGCGGCAAAGCGATGATTCTTCGAGTGACGCTACTGCGCTCATCCGCTGCAGCCGCGAGAACCGCACGACTCACCGCCGCATGCTCTTCCACCATGTCGTCTTCACGCTCCTCGAACACTCGCCCATAATTCAGCACTGTGCCGCAACTGCTCAACCCCCCGTTTGCGAAGCGAGCGGATTCGTGCCCCTCGAACGCCGACTCCAACTCCAGCAGGTACCTCATTCCACCCACCCACCCCTGTAGGCAGCACCGATACAGCGCCGAGATGCCGTACTCGTTGCATCCGGCTCGGACATCAACCCCGCACTTTTCGTGTTCCACTAACACCTTCATCCGCAGCAAGTCTTCGGATTCTACCGCTGCGAACCATTCCTTTTTGCGATCGTGCTGGCTGCAACCGACGTTGAAGCGTTTGCTCTCGAGTAAGGGAAGGGGCATCGTGAGCTTCGTGTAGTTGTTGGAGATCTGCTTCAGCTCTGCGTAGTCCGGCCGGGAGCGAAACGTGTCGGACGCGATGGCCTCGGGAAGGGATAGAAAACGGCGCAGCGAGGCAGCTGCGATAGGTTCGCTCCTTTCGGTCGTGGTGTAGTTCCCAGCTGTCTCTGGAGCTGATAGCGGCGCTTGAGGTGCAGTCGCCGCGTCCGCTGGTGGCAAAACGTCAAGCGGATTGCCGGACACGGGGCAGCAAAGAAAATCCTCAATTTCGCGCTCCTCAATCGACGTACCCGCTCCTTGCTTCGGTTCTTTCAACAACTTCCGCCTCGCCTTCTTTCCCACTAGAAACCGCCAGAAGCAGGCCTCGCAAAAGAACTGCTCCCCGCTATCTTCACCTCTGGTAGTGGCGCAAGTGAACAGAAGACAGGCCTCGCCGCTTGTCTCGCACAACGCACAGGCCGGCGCAGATCGGCTTTGCCGTTCCTCCTTTCCATCGTCGCCCTCGAAAACAGCTATCCGCGAGGCCAGCACCTGCAGGATGTAGACCGCGAACGTGTCGTGCACGAGTTTCGACCGCAGGAATGCTCCTGCGCCGAAGCTGTCTTCTAGATCATCTGCGGAACTGCACGGCCTCCTGCAGGCCGGGTTCGGAGCACAGAAGAACGGGGCCCCGAACCCGGCCTGCAGGAGGCAGTTCGCGATTGCGTACCTTCCGCTCAGGACCGCGTACGCGATTGGAGTGTTGGGTCCTCTCGGTCCTCTCGCGGACATCCGCAGCACTTTCCGGACTTTCTCCCCGCGATGGTTGTCCACGATCTCGGCCCGCAACTGCCGAAGCCGCTTTGCGCTCTTGTTCGACGATGCCGTGGAGGAGCTGTTGTCCCGTGGAGTGAGCAGGGTCTCCCCATCCAACACTGCGGCGAACTCAATGCGCATCGCGGTTAGCTTGTTGAGGCTGAGATCATTCTTCGAGCTCTTGCAGTCCTCGGTCAGGCGCTTCAAACCGAAGAGGCTCACTTCATCATGCTCGATCCTGCGGAGGGCCTCGAGAACGAGGGCGTCGTCCTGATCTCGTCCTTGATGTTGTAGAAGTGGTGCCACAGAAATAGCTTCTTCTGCCAAGTCGTTCCCTACGCGCCCTCCATGCTCCTTGCTCCACCGCAAGCGCTCGCGGTCGCCGCGCCGCTTCGTCCAACGCACGCTCATCCTGTCCTCCTATTCTTACCGTTCCTACGCTACGTGCTCTTGAAAGTTCCTACGCTAGGTGCTCTACTGCTCTACTACTTCATGATGTTTCTTTGTGTTTATTGCACCTCCCTGGACGGCACGGTGATAGATAGATACGGTTCAGTTCGGTTAATATCGGGCACGCATGAAGATGAAGAAAAATTTTTGTTGAGCGGCGGGAACCGGAAGGCGGAAGCGAAGCCAGGCCATGAGGAAAAAATCATAGTCAATGTCAAAGTAAGAGATCCAAAGAAAAAGAGGGCCAAACCGCGTCACCTAGGCCGGTTAGACTGACTCAGGATGCGACAGCCTTGTGGCAGGGGATTCGAGATCAAAGAGTTATGGGGGCGGACGAATCCGGTTGCTCAATCAATCAATCAATCAATCAAGAATGGCTTGCCTTCATCCCGTTG
>RXOD01004404.1:0-22895 GCA_005223375.1 Amoebophrya sp. AT5.2
TAAGCCGCAGCAGAGTCGCATTCACAAGATTCTCGCGATGAGCGACGCGGAGCGCGGGCTGGAGAGGGTAAGGAAGCAGCTGCAGCGAGAGCAGCCCACTACATCAAACGAGCAGTCCTCGTACGACCGGAAACTCCCGTGCCGCTTTCTTGCCGCAGCGCCAGAAGGAGATGAAGGTGTTCTTGCCCTCTACGACAGCGCGCAGTTTCTTACCTACGAGGTCGAGCCGAACCGGGTAAACCTGAACCCGATTTTTCCCGACCAAATGGGCGCGGAATGCGACAACGACTTGGGCGTTCTGTCGTTCCAACTCCTCAGATTTTACAACAATGGCGAGGACGAAGATGAAGTAGCTGAGCCAGCAGGTGGACAAGAAGATGCAGAAGCGGGACGTGCAGGAGGACGGGTGCGCGACGCACCGGCCGACAGACTTTACGTTTCGATGTTGATCGTTCGCGATCAGGCTACGCCCGCTGGCCTGAAGATCTGCGACTACGTATGTTATCCGTTTGGGATGCAAACCTTACTCTTCTCCATCCTGTTCGGCGCCGTCGGGAAATCCGCTGCCCGCTGCTGTCCCCTGATAAAGCGCCAGAAAACCCTCAACAAGATTCTCGCCTATTCTTGCAGTGCGCTCCTTGCGACGGCCGAGATTTTCGGGGTAATAATGGGCGTGTATTTCGCGTTCCGGGCCTGCCTGCCGCCCGTTACCAAAGAAACGTGGCTTGGAGATAATAACATTCCCACAGACACAGTAGATGTAGATTATCTAAGGAATCTACATCCGATATCTACTGTAGATACAGACACCCAGCACGTGCTCCGCCACACCGGTTCTTGGTTCGCGGTGGTGTTCGTTGCTCTGGGACTGGGTTTCGTCTCGCTTTTGGTGTGGGCATTCTGTTGTAGGCGGACGCGAAAAGGGAGCTGGTTTGATGGACAAGCGGCATCCCAAATCATCGACGTGCCGGCGTTTGGTTGGGTGAATAACTTCCGAATGCGTCCTCGGCAGCCGGTCGTGAGAGCAGGCCACGGAGCACCAGTTGTTCCTCTTCGCGCGGCGACTTCCATCAAAATTAATGACCAGAAAAGATTAAGGAAAACTACAACTTCGTCGTCTCCAGCACATCTTCCTCTGAGCCTCGAGTCTTCGGAGCTGCTTTCGTCCAGCCACCCGCACCTGCTGTGGGCGGAGGCTGAGTTCAACGAAGCCACCGGGCACTACGAAGTGGACTTCGAGTACCTTAACCGAAAGTCCACCTTCGTCTTCTGGCCGACGTTGACCGGGTACTCGTTGCGGAATCTGGTTTCGACCGACGTCTTTCTAGCGCGCGAAGAACTCCTACTCAACACGCAACAACGCGAAGTAGACCACGCGCATGCGGGTTCCACACCGTCGAGAAGTCCTCACATCGCGGCTGAAGATGCAACCGAGGTGAAGAACAGGAGCAACCGAGGTGCAGAGGTAGAGCTAGAGGTCCCTGCTACAATAACTCTCTCAGGAGGGGGTGCACGTGCAGCAAATAACCCGGCCTTGTCAACAACGTCAACATTCCGGCTCCCACGACCTCGAGGCTCCGTGAGCGGCGTCGAAGAAGGTGGGCAGGTGGAGGAACCGCAGCCGCGCTCCTCGGACGTCTACTCTTTGTCACCCATGAGCATGGTGAAAAATCCCGTGGCGGATGCGCTACGCCCGGCACATTTAGTGGAGGAACCCGCGGAGGATCCGGACACCACGCTGCTGGAAGCTCTGCTCGACGCCGACTTCGGAGGCGACGCGCGAATGCAAGAACGCGACGACGGCGAGCAGTATTTTGACGATGACGACGACGACGGAGAGGACGATGGCAGTTCGATGCTGCAAAAGGTGCTCTCGAAGATATCGGCACCGGGCGGGAGCTTCCGCGGAGGAGGGGCGGGTGTGGCGCGGGCGGCTGCCGCCGGGGGGGAGGTGGGGTATCCTGCTGCAAAGGAAGACGAAACAAGAGCTGCAAGAGGTGTAAAACCATTTTTCCGGCGCGCAGACGAAAGTAGAGACCGGGAAGATACAGCATCAACTGCGGCTGCCGGCAACCAAGCGAGCAAAGGTCCCTCGAAGCAGGCGATTCACTTGCACAAACGTCGGAGGAAAGAGGACTCGCCCTATCGCGTCCCTACAACTTCGTCGAAGCTAAATTTGCCCAGCGGCGACGAGGAATCTGCAGAGGAAGCTGCGGACACCGGCACCGCTGCAGCACGGACCCCTGATTCAGGCCGCACCGCCCTCGCCACCCTGAACGTTCCCCCGCTCGATGTTGTGACCGCGATTATCCTCGTTTCCGGCGTGGCCGACCACAACGGCGCCGTCCAAGAGGGGCTCGACATGTTTTGGCACCTTTTTCGCCTGAAGCAATCGCTAGAATACCTGTACCCGAACCACCGGCACCTGATATACGTGCGGCGCTTCGAAAACCACTTCGACATTCTGGACTTCTTCGACTTCAAACGGACCGGGGTAAAAGTGATCAAAAACCTAATTTGGTTTGAGCTGCGCATGCACGGCCACCCGGACGTGATGAAGACCAGCAAGGTGCTGGAGATTACGGCGAAGAATCGGAAAAGCGACAGACAAAGAGCACCAGCGCGTGCTCGAACAGATGGAGATAGAGGTGGCAAGGGCAGTGGCAGTGAAGAAGATCCTGACAACGTCGAAGATACCGAAGTAGAACAAGAGAAGACCACCGTCGAAAACAAGTTGATGATCCGGTTTGAGATGGGGCGAAATGCGATTCGGGCGCCGCTCGGCGGCACGCGGTGCGAGGGCTGCTGCGCACCGCGACGGAAAGACAAAGTCGGGACGCCCGTCGAGGTTTCGAAGTCGTCGGTGAGCGCGAGAAAAAGTCTCGGGGCTGGCGGCAGAACAAACAGAAAGTTGAGGAATAGAAAGCACATTACGTTGGATGCCCGGAGGCGGGAGTTGGAGCAGGCGGACTTGTACGAAGCGCGGAAAAACGACGAGGGAACGCACCTCCGGCTCTCCGAGCGATGGCATGCTAGTATGGGCGGCTATTCGATGTCCGAGCAAATCCGGCACTCGCTTACCGGTCTGACGCCACAGGACGTCGTGGAACGGGAGAGGGAAGAAGAGGTCTACCTCGTGGGCAGCGAGGACGATGTTGATGAAAAGCCTGCAAATATTAAAGGCTCATCCGATACTGCAGTGAAGACGATGAGCGCGAACAAGCAGAGTCTCGCAGAACGCAAAGTGAGGCAGACGACGTGGTGCTGCTGTATCCGGGGCAGGCAGCGGCGTTACCACCCGTACTACGAAGCCGTGGCCGGGCAGCAGATCAGCATTCCCGCATTGCAGAAAAGGCACAGCTATCGGGTGGCCGGCAGTCGCATCTACAAACGGCTCAGCTCGTTGCGCGAGACGGTTCTGCTCCAAAGAACAGCTAGTATATTACGATCGGACGACGAACTGTTGTCGGCGAAGATGACTCGCAGCTTGGGCTCTCGGTATACGACGAACCAGCTGAACGACGCTCCTGCACGAAAACTACAGCCGGACGAGTTAGACCAAGTGGACGAAGATGAAGTAGGCTTCTTCGAAGATCATGAGGACAACAGCAGGGAGCCTCTTTTGAAATACTATGCTGGGCATACGCCACAAAGGCATCGCGTCGTCCAGGTCGACCCGTCCGACGAGAATTTCGACGAGTTTTGGTTTGTGAAAGTCGTTCTGCAGCTCTCGAGGGCCACGAACCCGGTGTACCCGTTGACGATGTACAACATGAGCTGCGAGATCGGGCGCGACCCCGAAAACGGCATCGCCCACTCCATCATCTCTCTGTTTCAGCAGCTGAACAAGAAGAAGAAAGTCCCCATGCAGCTGTTCGCAGCAAGAGAAAGCCTGGCGCCGCGGATGCCGAACGACCTGCCGGTGCCGATACTGGTGTTCGAAACAGGCGGTGGCGGAAGCGGAACAACTAGTACTTCCCCATCTGGGGGAGGTGGAGGTGGGAGTGCTGGAGGTGCTGGGGCGGAAGGGAGGAGCTCGTGGCAGGAGAACCCGTACAAATTCGTCGTGAACCACGCATACGTGCGAAACCCGAAAACGATGAAGGACAAACCGTACGGGCGGGTCTCCCACCATGAAAGCATGGACGGAAAGGTGAAAGACTTTGACTACCTCCTGACGAGGTACCTAGTCAACGACAAAAACCAAATGGACTACCAGTACTGCAGACACCTGTAGCTAGGGAGAGGACGGTCGTATAGAAAAGTAAGGAGGTGGAAGCACTCTCTGTAGAGCAGCCGCAGCGGCGCGAGCGGCATCAACTTTTAAGTTGCATTCTTTGCATTCGGGTTCGACGACACAGACACTTTTTGGATCGTTGGTTGTCATAATTGTCGTCGGCAATGATAATTCATTTCGCAGCCGATGGATCGATATGGATATTGATTTTTTGAATACAATCAATAGGCAGCCGCGAATTCCAGCAATGCACACTCACTCTCTTTCGATCTTATGAATCGAAGACAGCATTGGGCTGCTTTGCGCTGGCACGCAAACGCTTCCGCTGGGACTCAAGCATTCATTCTTTCGCCAATATTTCTTTTGGTGCTTCGGATTCGGATATCCGGATGCGAAAGCTTGATTTAGAAAAGAAAAAAACGCGCTTGTGAGTTAGAGCGCCGCGCGCACCTGTCGACGGCACTTGACGCGCGTTGTTTTGCGGGAAGGCCGCTTCAGCGCAAGCGAAATTCTTTTGCGTCAATCAACATCCAATCCCTGTCGCGTGTGGACGGTATGCTCTACCACCTGATGCAGATGCAAGTCTACCACCTATACTTACAGATCCACCCGGACCTGTTTATAAGTAATGCTCAACCTCAAGCCGTTTCTATTGGAAAATGAAAATGTAGATCTAGTAGCACACGCCTGCTGATGCTGAATCAATTATCAAAATCAAAATCAATGCATGTTTCTACTCGTGGTCCTTGGACTTGGTGCTCACTGCAGCTCAGTATCTTGCTCTTGTATCTTCTCACAAAAAAAAAATACGATCCGAAGGAAAAGCTTTGCTTATGCTTTTTACTCTTGGGCCGACGTTCTCGTCTCGCGCTCACTTCTGAACGCGAAGGTGGGCGCGGCGCCTCTGACTTCGATAAAAAGAAATTGTCGCCGTTGGGTCGATCTGGACCTTCCATTGGGTGCTTCTTGATTTCAATTTAACCAAATTTGCAGGTGAGCAGAAGCTTCACCATAACATTTTGAAAACATCTTGAGCTCTCTAGTTTTGAAAACATCCTAAACCCGCTTCTCTGAAGATAAACACTTCTTCAAACAACCAGCCATCAAATAAAGAGAACGAAGAAGCAGGAGAAGCAAATCCACCACTTGCACTTAAAAACCTCGTGCCGTTGCTGCTTTTTTTCGCTTCATTCGTATCGCTTGGCACCCGATAAGCGCTCACCGTCATGACCCCTCCGAGGACGGCAAAGGAAGCGCTGGATCTCTTCCACGCTTGGACGGGCGGGACGATCTTCGACGCGACTGACTTGAAGAAGGTATTCCGCGAGCTCGCGCTCAAGCACCATCCGGACAAGCACCCACCGGACAAGAAGGAAGAACAGAATAAGATCATGCAGCAGATCAACGATGCCAACGATGTGCTGCAGAAACACTTCAAGGACAGAGAAACGGAAACGGCGGCACACGAAACAGGGGAAGAAGGACGAGGGAGCGGAACTCAGTCTCCTGAGTCGGAAGATGGAGATGAAGATCTTGCCTCAGAATCATCTTTCGGGAGCTCTTCCTCTGACAACTCAGAGGCTGGGCATGACGATTCGGGTAGCGGTAGCAGAAGCGAAAAAGAAGGTGATAACGGGAACTCGCAGGAGCGATCCTGGCGTAACCTCTTCTCCGGAGGTCGTTCCGGAGGTGGAAAAACAGCAGGCGGCTTTGGTTCCACCACATCCAGATCCAGCGAGCGTCGACAGGAACACAAAAACACGAACTACGCTAGCTCCAACGAACCCAAGAAGAATTACGCTTCGTCGCTCACTGATTTCCTCCTCCGCATGGCCTCGACGGGTGTACTCGGTAAGCGAGACGTGTTTGGCACGGAAATCGAACTGGACCACTTGGAGCTCCAGTGGGCTGGCACTATGCCGGGATACGGTCAACAATTTTTGCCCCACATGCGGGAGGAGGTGCGCGTACAACTGCACGAGATTTTGCTGACGGCACTGGAGGCACCGGACCTGAAGAAATTGAAGTCGAGGGTCGAGGATTTGCTCGTCGTCGATGTTTGGATCAACCAGCACAGTGCGTTCCAATCGTCGAAGAAGCGAGACGGCGACGAGGAGGACGATGGGGAGGAACTGGGTAAGAGTCCGCCGTGGTTGGTTTGCCTGGACAAGAGACAGGGAGCGGATCTGGGTTTGAAAGACGGCGATTTCGTACTTCTGATGCCACGCAGCACAGGGTTCAAGTTTCCGCTGAAGGACCATGCGCTGAAAGTGGCGGTTCCCGCAGTGATGACTTCGAAGCGGTACGCGGAGGTGATTGGTGAAGGGGCGTTTCAGATAGAACAACTGGCGCATTGCCCCCCCATCGACGGAGTTTGCGGGACGGTTCCGTTTACAGTGGTGCGACTACTGTCGCTCTTTCTGGAACAGCTGCGCTACGGCAGACTTCGAAAGTTCGGCCTGGACAAAAGTAGCGACGAGTTCGTGACGGGAATCGAGGACGCTTTCTGCGGGCGAAAGTACTTGCGGAACGAATTTGACGAAGACAACTGCGCATCGAAGCTGAACGAATTTGACGAAGACAACTCTTCACTGAACTTGTCCCAGCGTCGCGCTTTGCAGAAGACGACGAACCTCGAACGCGGTTGCTTGGGGATCCACGGACCGCCA
The DNA here is from genome assembly GCA_005223375.1 of Amoebophrya sp. AT5.2. Classification (NCBI taxonomy): domain Eukaryota; class Dinophyceae; order Syndiniales; family Amoebophryaceae; genus Amoebophrya; species Amoebophrya sp. AT5.2. The sequence goes on from RXOD01004404.1 coordinate 6,907, forward strand.
GGCACTGGTAAAACCAACACCCTGGTCGAAGTGATCGACAAGCAGGTCTTGCTTCACCGTCGTGATGACTCCTCCTTGGGGCTTCTGGAGGACAAAGACCCGGGACCGCCCCAGGTCGGCGTGTTTGCGCCAACCAATCGCGCAATGCAGGAGCTGTGTTGTAGGTTTGTGGATAAAAAGGTTCTCAACAGCAAGGTGTCGTCCAGGTTCCCACAGGCACAAGCGCGCCCAGAAATTAAGATTCACCTCAGCAGCGTCGTCATGCTTCGCTCGCAGCGCTTGGATCTTGAAGGTGCCGTCGGCGAAGAGACACTGAGGTTGGTGGATTTGCAGAGTCGGCAAGATCGCATCACTGCCTGGTTGAAAGCGGTCCACCATGGCCTGCCGCAGCTGACTCAGGCTTTCGCGGACCCCGTGAAGACGCTCTTGGAGTACTATCGTTCACTGGAGGCAAAGCAACAAAAGGTGGATAAAAACGAACTGGCTCTCTCTGAAAAGGAACTAAACACGCTGAAGAGCACACTGCGGCGTCTGACGGCCGGCGAATTCTTCCAAGTGTTTCGTGACCACCTTGTCGTTCCCTCGTGTAGCGCCATCATGCTGCAGACTCGCCTCGTGAAGCAAGATTTTTCCGGTGGCCCGATGCGCGTAAAGCTCCTGCAAGACTGCCAGAAACTGTGTGATGCTATTGTGGAGAGCCCGTTTTTCCACGAATCTAACCGAGCAGACTGCGGGCCAGACTTCGTCCTCGACAAGGTCCGCGACGAAGTCTTTCGGGGGCGCAAATCTTGGGACGAGTTACGCAGCGCGCGGCCCGATGTCTCTACGCAAAGCACGCTTGCGGACGCCAGCGGGTGCTGCAGGAAAATTTGCCACAAGTACCAGTCCGGTCCGGCACGTATCCTCGCGGCTACCGACGACAACGAGTTGAAGACGGCGCTGCTGCGGCAGGCGGATGTGGTCTTCAGCACCTACGTGTTACCCGTGTTTCGCCGGTACCGCAACTCGTTGTCCGTGTCCACCGCCATTTTCGACGAGGCTGGGCAGGTCACCCGCGCTGACCTTGCCGCTGTTTTCAACTCGAGTTGGAAGCGTCTGATCCTTGCTGGCGACCACCTGCAGCTGCCCGCTGTCGTGAAGAGCGAGCGCGTGAAGAAGGCCAACTACGCGGTGTCGCTGCTGCAGCAAATGAGCGAGTCGGGACTCGATCCGGAAAACATCCTGCTATTGGATACCCAGTACCGCATGGAACCCGCGATCGCGCATTTCCCGAACCTTGAGTTCTACCGTGGGTTGCTGCACGACGCGCCCGATGTGATCGCTCGCGAAAACGCGTTTCGGGACGGCGGCGGGGGCGTGCTGGACGTAAAGAAATTCGGTCCCCTGGTCTTCCACGACACGACGAACCTGCCCCTGTATCCGAACGTGGAGGCGGACACGTTTCGGTTCGACCGCAGCAGTTATCCAAAGGACAAAAACAACCCGGTCATAGAGATGCAAGGGCTGCCGCTACCCAACCACGAAAGACGCGAACCAGTGAGCAAATCCCTCGAGAATCAAATGGAAGCTTTTCTCATCACAAAGGATTTGGAGGAGTTCGTGGGGAAGCTGCACCTCTTGCCGCGATTCTGGAGTCGACCCGACGAGAAAAAAAAGTTCAAAATCGGCGTGATAGCACCGTACACGGCACAGAAGCCCCTGCTTGAGAAAGGTAAGCATTGTAAGTTGCATTTTAGTACGTGTACGTTGTACCTACGAACGGAAGCAAGAGGACTTGAATTCATTGGCATTCCGTTTCTGTCTTCAACTAGGATATTATGCATACTTGCAGCTTATTTGCTTCTTGTGCTTCATTTTCGCCTCAGCACGCTTGTCCTCGTCACGTACCTCCATACCTGGCTTGTTGTTCAGGTCTTGCGGGGCTTCGCGACGCGAACCAGGATGCCGTTGACATCACGATCGGAACGGTCGACAGTTTCCAGGGAAGCGAGGCCGACTTGATTTGCCTTTCGTTAGTGCGCGCGAACAAGTTCGGGAACGTTGGCCACGTTGTGAATCCGAATCGAGCGAACGTCGCCATTACGCGCGCTAAGTTCGCATGCTGGATTTACGGGCACAAATCAACCCTGATAAAGTTGGAGAACAGTGTTTGGGGTTCTTTGTTGCTGCATCACCGAGACACGTACGGGCTTACGGTTTACGATTGTGCGCGCAATTTCCGCACCAAGCGCTGCTCTGCCGAGAAGAGGACGGAAGCGGAGAACATGCGCGCTTTCTTGACGCGAGACAAAATTGTATCCGCAAAAAGGTCGGGGGCGAGCAGCAGCGGCGGCATTGACGCTTCTCAACTGTTTGCGTCCGGCTGTGTCGGCGACCTTCTAGACATGACCCTTTGCTCTTCTCGTTGGCACTTGAAGCTCCGGCAGAAGGTGAAGGATTTCATCTCGGGTTTGAAGCAGTCGAAGAGCCTTGTCGTAAGCTTGGCTGTGGCAGAACTCGGGAAGGGGGAGCAGTTCAAGCGGGACCTGGAACAAAATGCACCGCTGCTGGATAATATGACCGGAGAAATCGACTACGCTGCATGGAACATCGAGCGAACTATCTTGCGCGGCACGAAGGGCAATCAGATGCTGATATGGTACGTGTGGCTGGATGGTGCTGTTTCCGCTGGTGCGCTGAACGAGGACAGTTATTTTTCACAGATGATCATCGTTCACAACGTCGTACTACAAAAAGACTCCGACAAGGCGTGTGCCGAGTTAGCTGACCAGCTGCGTTCTGGGCAGAGTCGCGAGTTCCTCAAGGCGTGCTGCCAGAGAGGACGCAATCCTTCCGACGACGGCATCGTTACGCCGCTGACTTTCTCGGCAGCAAAAGTTGGCTCGGTACTAGGCGCAGTTCGCGGCGGAGAGGGAGACCGAGACCGAGACGCTGGCACTTCTAGTAGCCGCTTCGAGAAAGTGCGGTCGGCTTTTTCGCAAGAAGAGCGCAAGCTGTATGACGCATCTGGGCAGACCTGGCTGGCACAGCTTGTGGCTACGCAGCGGCTCGACGTTGAAGTGCCAATTATGCTTTCGCCGCAGCAGGAACGCCTTCGCGAAGCCGCCAGCGATGCGCTCGCGAACGTGGCGGGGCGCAGCGGCTCGGGCAAGACGGAAGTCATTCTAAGCGTTGGATATGGCTTCGCAAAAGCTCGCGGCGGTGAAGCATCAATTTCGCGTGAAGAACGAGCGAACGCCGACGTTCCGGCCCTCCTCGTGACTCAAAGTGCGTCGCTCCAAAAGTCACTGCAGGCACGTGCGCACCGGTTGGAGCGGTTTCTGGGCGTCACGCCACCCGACGACTTCGGAAAATGGGCCCGCGATCGCCAGGAGGACTGGATCCGCACTGCTATCGTTAACGACAGTGCAGCTCAGCAGAACCAGAAGCATCTTCAGACCGACGCCGCCCTCACGGAAGTGCCACGGAATTTCAAACCAGGCACAGATATCAGCAGTCTTTGCGTGCTCACCGTTCGCGATACGCTTCGCATGCTGGACCGCACTCTCCTGGGCACGCCGTTTTTCAAACCGGAAAGGGGCACGGACGACGAGCTCGGCGGGCGGGGCACGACCCGAGCCGCGAGATCACGCTTCCGAAGTTCGAGAAGTACATCTGGCCGAGCATCCGGAAACAAGCCGGCGACCAGTCTTTGCGCGCACTCTCCGCCTTCCAGGAGATCATGGATATCAAAGGACTCATCGACTGTTCTTCGGCAGACGACGGCGAGGTGCAGACTCGCGTAAAGACACAAAAAGAGTACATCGAGGGCGTGACCCGGAAGAATCAGGTGTTCACCGAACAGAAGTCTCGGGAGAAGCTGTACAAAGTGTTTCGGGAGTACGAAGCAGTGCGGCATCTCGAGGATTGGGACATCTGTGATCTGTGCGCAAATTTGTACAACCGCTTCCGAAGCTACGGGTACGGCGGGCGTCGTGCGGAGAAGTTTCTGTCGGACGAGTCGCAGGACTTGTTGCCGTGTGAAATGCTGGCGTTCACAATTCTGGCGCGCGACGAAAACTCGTTCCTGTGGGCGTACGACATGGCACAAACGATTGCCGAGGGCAGGAAGTTCAAGGTCGCAGAACTGAAGACGTTGCTCTATCACCGTTACCGTGGTGGTGGTGCTGGTGCAGGTGGAAAGAACGACAACCAACGGGAACGGAGCGGAATCTCGTTAATCGAGAGCCCGCAAGACCTGAAGAGGAAAGAAGCGCTCTCGCTTAATCTGAAGCCACGGTAATACTCATACTCGTCAACGATCTCGATCACCATCACGATCAGGATCAGTCTTTATTTATAGATACACCATCACCTACTCCTACACCTCCAACTCCCGGTATACATAGATAGGTATAGAGAGACCGCGTACTGTACGAACTATAGGCTCAATAACCAAAGCCATCCCATTCCCATCTGAGGTACTTGACCGAGAACTTCCGTACGCACGACGGAGTGTTGAAAGTCTCTTCCCTGCTCTGCGTCGACATGCTGAAGGTGTTTTTTCCGGATCAGATCGACTGCCAGATGCCCCGCGAGGAGAGTCGCGATGCTGGCGAATCTCCCTGTCTCATCTACGATCTCGAGGACGAAGCATTTGCGGCCATGCTCTTCCACGAGCACGAGGATGCGTCTCCGTCTGCAAGCCGAAGAAGAAATGGCACGACCAGTCGGCAGTTGGGACCAAACCAGGCGATCATCATATACTCGGAGGAGCAGCGATCTGACGTGAGGCGATTCTTCCACTCTAGCGAAGACGTGCCGAATGTCTTCACGCCGCAGCAAATCAAGGGATTGCAGTTTGAGTCAGTTCTCATCTGGAAGTGGTTCTCCTCCGCGCCGGAGCACAAATGTTGGTCCCTTCTCCCTTCTGGTCTCGACGCACTTTGCAGCGGTAACAAAGCTGCGGCTGAAGTCGCGCGCGGAAAGATGAGTGAAGCGGATTTGGACGTGTGGTGCCGCGAGTTGAAGTTGCTCTACGTGAACATCACGCGCCCGCAGCAGAAGCTCTTGTTTTTCGAAGGTGTGTGCAAAAACGAAAAGGTGCGCAACAACCTGGACAGCATCCGGAAACTGCTTATCGACGCGCCCCGCAGCGGGCGCCTGACAGCGCGCGGGGAAGTGCCGTCGAAGGATCTTCATGATCCCACCTGCCAGCATGACTACAACCCGAGGAATAACGAGATGAAGAAAGAGGACCATCTTATATTGATGGGCCGGGGGGGCGGCAGCTCCTCCACGTCCACGTTCAAGAACAGCTCCACAACTTCTGCCTCGGCTTCCGAAAAAGAACATCTTCGGCTTAACGAGCGGCACTTGGAGTTCGTGCGTGGCTTTGCACAGTTGTCCGCAACCGTGGACGAATTCAGTAAAAAGGGGATGGAATTTTTCGAAGGGCATCGCTGGTCCGACGCTGTTGCCATGTTTCATCGCGCCGGAGGAAAACAGGAGCTCATCACGTTGTGTCGCGCTCACGAGGAGCAGGAAAACGCTTCAGAGGCTAGAGGACACGATCCTGCTGCGTTCGCAAAGCACTTGAAACAGGCCGCTGCCTTTTACAAACAAATCCTCATAGGGAATGCGCAAACGCTTCTTGCGAGCAAACTGCAGGCGCAAAAGAAACAGCCTTCGGTGTCACGAACCGCGGAGCGGGAAGGGGAACAACGCAGCGACTACGTCCGTTTTAGCGAGGACGAGGCGAAGCGGTTGGACTTGGTCAACGATTTCGCCTTACCGGCGTTGACGTGTTTCAAGGACGCAGGGTTGCACGAAGAAGTAGCGGTGACGTACAGCACGCTGTTGAACAAGCCACGCGAAGCGGCCGAGAAGTTCGAGGAAGCGGCGCGCGCGCGCGGCCACACGAAAAAAGAAACTTCTTCCACAACCACTTCAGAGGAGGAGCAGGTCGCCACGTTGCTACATCTTGCGGGACTCGAGTACGTCGAGTGCGCGCTGCTCACCGAGCAACAGAAGTATGCTGAAGAAGACGAGGAAGAAAATGACGAAGATCCGGAACTAAATGAGGGTGCTGAGGCGGCAAGGGCGAGGAAAGAGAATTGGGCGAAGGCACTTTCTCTTCTCTGGGAATGCGACGCAAAGGAAGTATCGAGGACAATGGCCGGCAATGGCAAAGATCAAACGCGGAAAGCTCCTACCACTGCTCTCAAGCTGAAAGTTCTGGACACGCTGAAGCATCATGGCGAGAAAATTCCACGCGACTTGAAGATCACCGAAAAGCGGAATACCCATTACCGCCGAAAGCCTGACGAAGAGTTTCCGGGAGGAAATAAGCTGCTGGCGGCGGATCCGCCGAATTCCGGCGCGGTACTACTTGCCCAATGGCCCGTGGTCGATCGGGTTGGGAAAATGGTTGCTGTCGAGGTTGAGAAAGAGCTCGAAAGTCTCGGTGAGAAACGTGACGCGAAGAAAAAGGAGCTACTGTCGCGGAAAAAGCACCTCGAGGAACAACTCGCTGTAGTACTTCAACTTCTTGGAAATGTTGATAGCAGGTCTGGTGACCGAGCTGATACCTGCTCCTCGCAGAACGAGCCAGCGCCCGACTCCGAGCAAGGACCGCAGCCAGGTGAGTCCGCAAATGCAGCGTCCTCCTCGAGTGGCGGAAAGAACAAAAAGGGGAAGGCCGCGGCGTCGAAAAAGAAGCAGGGCGCGAACAAGAAAGCACAGCAGCAGGAGAAGCAAGGCCCATTGGCAGAGAACCGCAAGAAAAAGCTCGCACTGGAAAGAGAACTGAAAGAAGTGCAGGGCGACTTGGCGAAATTGCCGTCACACGAGGCGCTTCGCCTGCAAGTGTTATCGGTGGCAGAACGGAAGCGAGTGCTTTCTGATCTGGCGCGCATTCTCCCGGATCCGGATGATGCTGTCGACTTCTTGGATTTTCACGGCGCTCTTCCGCTCGCGCCGAAGTTCCTCTTTCCGTCGCAGGCGAACCTCCCCACTGCAACGACAACGAGTGTGTGTGTGCCGAGCAACCAATTTTCATCCTACGACTTGACGCAGCTGTATCGACTCGCCCGCTATGCTGCGGAGGCCACTGGGCAGTGGACGGAATCGCACAGATTGCTGGGCCGGCTGGCGGACGCGACTACGACGGACGCGGACGCCAGAGACGCTTTGATCCAGCGTCAGTTGCACCACGTGCGCTGCACGGACAAGCTGTTGCCGGCGCGTGCGGGTATTTTTAGCGTGATACCCGAGGATGCGTGGAACTTGCAGCCCTTCCCGAACACACTCGACGAAATGCGGCGCGCAGTGCGGAAGCGACCGCTGAAGCCGGAGCCAGGCATCTTGATGGCGACGCTGATGCGCGAATTCGTTTCGCACGGCAAATTCGTGCTCTCGACGCGATCCGTGGGCGAGGTTTTGGAAGATATTCGGCGAACGACTGCAGTTGTTGGCGTTTGCGGTTCTAGCGGTGCTAGTGCAGCCGCAGCCCCCTCCACACCGAGGTTGTCGGCCACGAGCGCGTACTTGGTGGGGCAGTACTGGTTCCTCGTCCTGCTTTTCGGCCGTAAAGCTGCAGCTGACTGTCTCGAAAGGTTCAATTCCTGCGAAGCACATGCAGAGATCTGTCCTCATCTTTTCGAGATCGCAATGGGATGGGCTAGTAGCTCCAGCACAACTGCACCTTCTTCAGCCGGATACTGCTTTTCCAGCCTCATGCAGACCGAACGGAACAAAATGCTTTCTGCGGACGCCGCGGCAATGCACGAGATGGAGTTTGTGGCGCACCGCTGCGGCGATTTGGCGGACCGCGTCAGCATGCGGTATCACTGGGATCTTGACTGTGCAGAACCACTCCTCGTCAGTCACCAGCGCTACGTCGAGCACGCACAGAGTTGCTATCTGACGCTATTTCGGAGAGTGCGGCAGGAACAAGAAGCGCGCTTGCTGCAGACGGGACTCGCTATCCTGTGCTCATGCGCGGCATCGGAGCACATGCGAGCGTACCCCGAGAGGCCCACGCAGAGTGGACGACTGTCAGCACAAGAACCCGACCTTGGGACCTGCATCTGGTACCTGGATGAAGTCGATGCCTTCCTGGAGTTGTTGAAGCACGAAGAACTGCGCTTTCTCCACAACGGATCGGTGCTATTTGAAGGGCATCGCGCTGAAGATCGCCGCATTCATTCCGCGCTCGGGCGTCTCTCGGGATACATCAGCATCTTCCTGTTTGGATGCGCTGCGGAACTCGAACCCGACAACGAAAAAGAATTTGGTTTTGGATGGCGCATTCGGAATAAAGAAGACGGAGTACAATATGTTGATGTTCGAAAACTGTTGGAGCGGCAGACAAAGATAATGAAGGCGTTAAACATTCCGGTACTAGAACGATCTCCGGAGGCCGAGGAGCTGGTCCTGCTTGTTACGTCGGTCCTGTCGACTGCCGCGGGTGTGTTTGATGGCGGGGAAGCTGACGCACTTTCGACAGAGCCAGTAGCTGCGCAACAAGGCCAATCCGTTGCGGTCAGAGAGATCAAGACGAGTTTGCGCATGATCAAACAACTCCGTGAGGATGTCGACCGAAAGCAGGCCGCGCATGAAGCTGCCGCGCAAGATTCCGAAGATTTCTTCGGTCATATGTGCCTGGTGAACTACGCAAATGCGCTGGCTTCTCTGCTGAAAACTCGAATGACGACGTTGGAGAAGGCAGCAAGGCATGGCGCTGGTGTCTTCGCTTATCTGAGGTCGTTTCTGATGGTCGACATGGTACGTGAGAGCCAAGAAAGAGCGGTGGAAGTTGGAGCTATCCTCAAGGAAAGCGAAGTGGCCGTCGAAAGGATGCTGCATCAATGTTGTGAGTCGCTTGCTGAGGCTGCATCCACCATGAAATTGCGGCAGAGCGATGAAAGAGCTCTTGAAAAGGAAGTTCGAGAAAAAGAGCAGGCGATGAAAAAGGAACAAACGAAAGGCGCGAAGGGGTGGAAAAAAGGGAAAAAGGAAGAAATGAACAGCACGAAGGGGAAAGGGAAGCCGGGTAAAGAAGTTGAGGCGGTTTTCGACGTCGAGAGCAGTGTGGGCGTGGAGGCCGCTGGTACAACAGCACCGGATCCAGAGTACGGTGACAAGACTGATGAAACTGTAACTGGCACCGGTCCCGGTAAAGTGGGTACTTCCGACAGCATGAATGACACCACGGGAAAAGGCACAACTCCACAAGCGGAAACGGTTCTTGCGGATATGAAAATGCGCCTGACCTCTCTCCGCGAGAGCGTGAAAGATGTGCAGACACATCTCGATGCGCTGAAAAAGCGAAAACAACACTTTGAGGAGCTGCGCGGTCGAACGCAGCGGTCGTTGGAAAATCTGGACTCGGAGCGAAAGCGAGTGGTACTGTCCTCCGGAGAAAGAATCAAATTAGTTGGCGCTGATCCGGGGCAAAGGACCACAAAGGCTGCCTTCACAGACGAGTGCGAGTGGTCCGAGGCGCTGCAAACGCGCGACACCGAAGACCTCTCGCGCTTGGTCGACGCGGTTGGTCGTCATGCTGCCTCCCAGCAGGCGAGACGTATTGCATGCCTTTCCTCCTAGGTAGGCTTTTATTGGAGATGAAGAAAAAATGGAGATACAACTTAAAAAATAAAAGAACAAGAAGTTGAAGTAAAAGAAAAACGTGCTAAAGTGTAAGTTTTAAATTCATCTTCAGTGCCACCCACACAAGTGTAGAATTTTCAATCCATTTATTATGATTTTGGCACAGGAGCCTGTTATATTTTGCCATGCTACAACGAACATCATGTTCATGACTCCGAATTGCGGAGGCACCGCATTCATTGTTCGCTCATCTATTCATGGAGATACTATGATCTAGCAGCTACTACTACTACTACTGCCACGCCTAGCACTAGTTCGTATCGCCGCGTGTCCTGGAATTGTTCGGCCTTCTCATCCTTCTGATCAGACGCGATTTTGCGGAGTTTCAGATTGAGTAGTTGGCATGGCTGTGGGACTCGTGTGCGTCTATTGCGCATGCGTCGCTCTCTGCTAGTCTCTTCCGATAATGCACCTTTTCCTGTCGACTTTCGGATGGAACGGCAGGCGTTGACGATGACGCTTGTGCTTGTTGAGTCAGTCTGCTACAACAGTTTAGCTCTGGACTTGCCTGCCAATGCCTCTCTCATCCCTAAACTTACTACCGAGGCATTTAAGCAAACTCATCCTTTTATCCAAAGACATAATCAGAGTAGTAATCACAGCTGCCTTGTCACGCCACTCATCCTCATTCGAAACTACCGAGGCATGACATGCGCATCTCATCCACATTGATTGATGTCAGACGGTGCGAGCCGAGCGCACCTAGAGAAAGTAGGGACGGTACTCATACTCATAGTTATTGTCATATACAAAACGTAAAACAAGCATAAAGATAAAACATCTCCACTATCACTAAAATGACACAGGTTTGAGCTCCCCACTCCATTGATTCGAAACATCATCCCGATTCGGTTTGAAGATCGGGCTTCGGGAACCCTGACGCGTTACTTTTACGAGAAGAAATCTCATTGTCATTGTCATTGAGCCAAGGTTGACACACACTGAGGCGGGGGCAGCAGCTGCACGGACCGGACGGCGATTGAAGATGTTTGGGAGCGCCGAAGGTGTGTTTTGGTTCTCGCTCTTCTGGTACTCCTGGCAAGTACGAACAAGGTGCAAGGATGCGGCAACTGCTTGTCTCGCACTTTTGTGAAGTTCCTGTTGAGTTTTCTTCATCGTGCTGCAGCTGCCTTGCAGGTGAAGTAGTAGTAGTAACGCCCGGATTTTATTTTTTATCTCGTGATTCTGTTGAATCTGATTCAGATTCTTTAGAGCTAGTAAGACCTATCTAAGATTGCTCCTGACCTGAGTAAGAGTACGCAAGTAGTACTACTAGCAAGTCAAGAAGAACAAGAAAATGAACGACGGAAGCGGGATACGGAATGCGAAAGCGAATATGGCAGTCACATTAGCAGCTTTTGATTTGAGCATTCCCACTCCATAACTGCTCTGCCCTTGCGCTTCCGCTCCTACACGTACACCTGTTCTACTTGCTTGAAGCAGCATTTCCACTTTGCGCCGCAGAGCAAAATAATGGCCGTGATGCCTGATTTGAAGGAGCTTTGCCGGGCTCTCTTCCAGGAGTTGCTCTCGTCCCACCTGAATGAGTCCAAATCCGTCGTGATTTGCGACCAGTGCGCGCTGCGGGTGTTGAACAGTGTGTGTCGCCTTTCCGACCTGTACGAGCTTGGTGTCACCGCGGTGGAAGCCCTGGAGCGGCCAAACCGTGAGCAGATACCGTCACTGCACGCCCTCTACCTGCTCGATCCCACGGATCCAGACGCGGTGAAGCGAATCAAGGAGGTACGCGATTTTTACTGGTGCGCTACTTCATCAGGATCATGTTGCTATCGCAGAATCGATCTGTTGTATCTGAGAGAAAAAAACTCGTACTCGACAGAAATTGAAATTTTGACCAGGATTTCTCTGGCGGTCGGGTGCAGCACGAGGATGTGCACCTGGTGTTCACGCAGCCCTGTCCCCCCGATGTTCTATCAAGCCACTTCTCGTCCGACAAAGACCTTGCGCCGCACATCCGCAGCGTGCGCGAAATACCCTTCGGCCAGTTCGTCGTGCTGCGCCGGAACGTGTTTCACCTGGATCTTTCGGGAGGACTGCGCAATCCGCAGCTGCTCGGCGGCGAGGACCACATCACATCGACCCATGTAAATGCCGAACAGAATGTAAGTCTGAGTGGTGGCGCCGAAATCGGAGGCACGACCTCCGGCGCGGGCGGCGAAGCCGCGTATCGCGCGCAGCCGTCGGAGCGTTCGCTTTCACTCCTTCCGGGGGTGTCGCAGTTTTACCCGCGCTTTCCCAGTTCCTGGCGCTTCCCCGACACGGTGACCGGTCTGGCGAGCGTCGTGAGCCTGATCCAGACGCTGCGCATGACAAGGGCGAGAAAAGAACACGGAGGACCGCGACACAGAAGAAGTCGTGGTGGAGGTGGCGGAACGTCTTCTTCTGTCAACAGCGAGATCCTCGTGCGGTACCAGGCTGATTCCGTTGACCAGATGTGCGAGTACGTCGCACGAAGACTGATCCGGGACATCAACCAGCGTAGCAGGAGTTCAGCCTCCGACCACTTCGGCGGAGGAGCGTCAGGACCTGGCTCCCCCGCAGCAGCAAACAGCCCTTTCTACCCGACCAGCGACTTTTCCGACGTTGGAGCTCCTGCCAGCGGCGGTTCCAATGCTAATCCCCCTCCAATCGAGTGCATTATTCTGGAGCGCGGCTACGACCTTTCCGCGTGCTTTGTGCATGAGTACACGTACGAGGCGCTCGTGTACGACGTGCTTGACGATACTGGCGGCGGCGTGGCGATCAACTCCGCCTCCACTGCGGTCGTCCACATGATGAACAAAATTACGCCCTCGAGGTATAACCTGAATGTCGAAACCGGGGTGATGCAGAATGCCCACGTGCTGAACGACGACCTGTGGCAGGAGCTGCGGCACCATCACTTCGTCGACGCCCAGTCCCATGTGTTCTCCGAGGCGGGCAAGCTCTCCGAGCAGTTTTCGGGGTTGTCGCAGCTGGAGTCGGCAAAGAATCAGACCCGCGGGAATCAGAACCCGAGCCAGAGCTTCTCGACGGAGCTGCTCGCGCAGATGGTGCGGGAGCGGCCGCAGTACCAGGAGCTGTTGCGCAAATACCACTTCCACGTGGACCTCTTCGAGAAGGCGGCCGCGCAGCTGAACGTGGACCGCCTGCTGAACACGTACGGAGCGAGCGGGGGAGCTCCTCCGGGGGGGCAAGATATTGGCGAGCTCTGCGTGTTCGAGCAGGACTTAGCGACCGGAGTGGACCGCGAGGGCCGCGAAATGAAGCCGGTGCGGTACGTGTCGCTGTTGACGCAGGTGTTCCACCAGCTGGGGGGCGTGGTGCCGACGGAGGTGAAGCTGCGGCTGCTCTTGCTCTACTTCTCCTGCATCCTGAACGTACCGGACAGCAGCCGACGGCAACTGCTGGAGGCCGCGCGCCTCAGCGACGACGAGGAACGAGTGATACTCAACATGCTGGAAATGCTGCCGGCTAACCCTTCGGGTGGACGAGGAGGTGTCGGGGGTTCTTCTGGCGGAGCTAACAGTGGAGCAGCAGCTGGCGTGATGGGCATGAGTGGCGCGGCTGCGGGCGGCGGCGGCTCGTCGTTCATGTCGCGGGCGATGATGAGTGGCGGGAGCGCGGGTAGTAAAAGCGCAACGCCGGCGCATCGGTCGACGGCGAAAGAACTGAAAAAGTACAAGCAGATCGCGAAAACGGCGAGGTTCGACATGACGAGGTTTGTGCCGAAGGTGAAGGAGTGCTGTGAGTGCGTGTTGACGAACGGCAACACGGAGAGTTGTGGGCTGGTAACAATATCGTCTTCGTCTAGCGGGGGTGGGGGTGGACGGATGAATTTAGACAACCCGTTTGGCGGGGGCGGAGGCAGTGGGCCGAAAAGCAACAGCAAGGCGAACACCGCTTTCGCGACGGCAGCCGCGCTCGACCAAGTGGACCTGACAACGTGGGAAAACAACGCGGCTGCAGGGACGCAGCCAGCCAATGTGGGAGGACAGGTAGCGGCCCAAACTGCAACCACGAGCGCCGCTACAACATCGACCACAACGCGTAAACGCAGTCGTGACGTCATCGTCTTTTTCATAGGCGGCGTTTGCCTGAACGAGATCCGAGAGCTTGAGTTGCTGGAGGAGAAGCATAACGTGAATCTCTACATCGGTGGATCGCAAATCTTGACACCAAAGAAAATGCTTGCCTTTCTCGCAGAAATTAACAGCAATAGTGGAAGCGACACTCATGCTGGCCCCGGCCGTGGACCCTCAAAAACTAGCACCCGCTACGATCAATACGGCACAAATACGTTCGGACAGAGCTACGTATAGCCGTAATATCAACAACAGCCGCACAGGCAAATGCAAATGCAGCAAAAAATAGAAAGAGGCGAAGTAATATTCGCATCGACATGATCTTCGTCGTGATCGTCGCCACCCCACTGTGTTAGCCGGCGGCCGGCGCTCTCCTGGATCTGGTATCTATAGCGGAGTCCTTCGTGCTTGTTCGCACATTTGGATTTTGCATCTAGTTAGAATCTCACTGGCCAGCAAAGAAAGGCGAACACGAACAAGGCGCTGGAACCAGGCCAAGGGCATCAACAATGGCAATCGAGTCGGTTTGTGATTGTGGGCGTGAAGTGGATCATGTGGGGAACACCGGTATCAATTGTATTGTCATAATGGAGCAGGTTCAGGGGCCGTGTCTGAGGTGGTGGGCAATTTGTGCAAAGGGAAAACGTAATTTGACCGGGAACGAAGACCATCTTGATCATCAATTTGCCCGCGAACTCATCTGAGGGACGGGACGAACACACGACACACACAGACACACACACTGCCGTGTAACCGGCTGATGCTGAATGTTACTTCTTTCTTGCGCTCCCCGCACAACTCACTAGCCCTAGCTACGGTCGCAAACAATGGCAACGCCATCAACGCAGAGTGAGTGCTCACTATCGTACACAAACACATAATCATTCATGGATGGTGAAGATGGCACCAAGGGTCGCAGTTTCCAGTTTATTATTTCACGCTCGTGCGGGCATGAACATCATGATGAGCAGTAAAAACAAAAAAAGTGGTTCGCGGCCTGCCGTTCGCGCTCCGCCGGCGACGTTTCGAGCCTCCTTTGCGGCTTGCTCAGACGACCACTAGCCGAACGCCATCTCTTCTTACCCGGACCAGCACGTCCACCAGGCTACGATGAAGACGGTTACCATCGACCCTGCTGTGACGAAGCAGGACTCGCCCCCGCAGTCCCCTGCGTCGCGCGCTAGTTCTTCTCAGCACTCGTCGTCCCCGAGACGGGGGCAGTCGTCGCTGAAAGCCGGGAGTAAGAGCCCGCGGCGGCTCGCCGGCTCTGAAGATGCGCAGAACTTCGAGCGGCTCATGCAAGGAGCCGACCACACAATCACGGAGCTGCTCACCGGCCCGACGCTGAAGGCGGCCCCGCCAGGGGTTATGCTGGGGCATGCTTCGCCGCAACAGGGAGCAAGAAGCGATCATGGAGGTGCTGGCATTCTTGATCATGAACAGCTCCCCGGCTCTCCGCTGGCCGCTTCCTCCAACGCGTCGATTTCCGAACTCGGATCCTACCCCACAACTCCGACTGGGGCTGGAGGTGGTGAGGGGAATAAACACCAACAGCAAGTGCTAATCAACAGCGTGAAGATGCCCACTTCCCCCACCGTGGACATGAACCCGAAGTACGACTACAGAAACCTCAAACTCGACAACTCCTCCTTCGTCCCGCCGCAGGTCTGCTTCAATTTCTACCACGGCAGTGACCCCACGAAGAAGGTGTTTCACTACATCTTCGACCTCGAGAAGGAGGTTCTGACGCGGCTCGACGACCTGAAGAAGGGCGACACGCGGGAGCTGACTGCGAGAGAGAAAAGAAACAACAAGCGGTTCGCGGAGCTGTCGAATAAAATGAGCCGCCAGCTCGACACCATCGACAAGAACAAGGAGGCGCTGAAAAAAGTGCTCACGGAGTCGGACGAGGAGCGCATGGCGAAGGAGGACGTGAAGTCGAAGGAGGAGCTGGAGATGGAGTATGAACGGCGTCCAGCTGCTAAGTAGCCTGCTACGAAGTTAGGAGAGGCGGGCCTCGTCCACGGGTGGCGGTCTAGCATGGCCAGCGCTCTGAGTCTGCCCGGGTCGATGAAACACCCGGGCGGTTCCGAGATGCTTCATTATGGGGGTGGAGGGGGTTATGGGGGCTCACAAGGCCACATCACAGGTCAACAGCGTCGAATCGATCTAGCGTCCTACCAGAAGCGTCAGAGGTGGAGGTCCACAGGACGCAAAATGTTTCTGCCGATGACAGCTACTCGACTGAGTTTC
>RXOD01004405.1:0-22891 GCA_005223375.1 Amoebophrya sp. AT5.2
GCGCAGAGATGGCGTCTGTCGACGTGTCCGAGTGGCCCGAGCGAGCTTTGTCGGCCTTTGTAGCGGGTTCGCGAAATAGCCTTGATGCCCGTAGCGGGTTCGCGTGCGCGTTCTGTCGCGAAATTCGGGATCGGGATTTTCTGCGGCCCATGCATCCCTCTACCACCGCGCCGAGCGACACCCGCGAGCGAAGAACGAGGGGTCGACGCTTGGGGTGGCGGCGCACTTTGGGGAAGCTGGCCCGGCGCTCTCTTTTCTTGTCGCGTTCCAGATCGTGCGCGGCATGCGTTTAAGGACGTGCGCGCCGGATTTTCCCACCGGGCTAAGAACCTCGCGCGCGCCAGTGGTAGACAAGTCGGCGCGAAACTACAAGCGCATCAGCAGCAGCCTTGCGCGGAGGCCATTTAGCGTTCCGTCCCATGTCGCCAGCGGTTCCGCTGGCTGCCCGTTCCTGGTTGTGCTTGCGGTGGCCTCTTATAGCCCTCCGGGCCGTCGTCTCCGCACGGGGTGAGGCCAACTCGATCCGCAAGTGCCGGCGCCGGAGTGGTGGCGGGACTCAGGTGAACCTATGGCCGCGTCATCAAGAAACAGACATCCCCCCACCAGCCTTAAAGCGTCGCCGCGGTTCGCAGTAGATCCGTCCTGCGGCAGCCACTTTGCGGTCGAAGGTGTGAAAAGAGCGAGGGCGGCGAGCGTCGGAGCCCGCGAAACAATCGTTGAAGGCCGCCCGAAATGGAAAAGTTTTGCCCGCGCAAGTGCTCACGCCGCGGGGCTGTACAAGTAGGTGGCCGACCTTTTGCTCGGTTCTCTACAGTCTCTCAACGGGGCCGCAACGGGGCGAGCCAATGGGCACGGGGGGTAGACTCAATCACGGCGCGAGGGATCTCGGGGTGCGCACTGATCTTAGACCGAGCCAAACCTTGCAGACCTTCGCGGTGCGAGTTCGTCGTGCAGGAGCCGGCGGACGCACTTCGCAATCACGAGAGCGAGCACAGACGAAAAAAGTGGAGATGCATACCGATTGCAAGGTCTCGAGAAGTAATCACGCAAAAGCAAGAGCGCGAGCATTTCGCTCACGCCACCGATACATCAACACCAACGCCAGCCGAAGCCCACAACAATATCGCACTGAACCAGAGGCGCCATTTGAGCCAGCGACACTTATGGCGAGCGTTAGAGACGCCCGCCGCCTCCGTCAAGGACGGATGGCGTGAGGCCCTGTCGGTATTCGTGCGCGAGTCTTTGTCGCGTTTGTCTATAGCAAAATGATCGAGAAGCAGTGGTTGCAAGCGCCAGGTGAATGTGTGTCAGATTGAAAAAAAAAGCTGATCGTCAGGTGGGTCTTCATAAAATCCGGACGAGGCGTCGCAGAACACCAAGACGCCCGCGTGTGCACTTTCCAGTCACATCAGCGGACCTGGTGCCCGTTGCTGCCGACCACGAAGTTGCGTTGCGTCCTCACGCGCACGTGGGAAAGCACTGTGCGGTCCTCGAGGCGGTCTGCCGTCCGTTTCCCCCAGTCGCAGCACCCCTATTCACTCAAGCTTCGGGGTAAAGAAGCGGCGAAACTCGTCCCAATCGACCTCCCCGTCGGCATTGCTGTCCAACTTCGCGATCATGGCCTTCACTTGGTTGGCGTCGGGGGAAAGGGTGCCCAGCCCCATTTCGGAGCCCTTCGACAAAAGTTCGGAGATCTCGTCTACGGACAGCGAACCTGATAGTTTTTGTGTGGTATAGTTGACGAAGCAAAAATATCGCGATTCCAGCTAGGGAGCACAAGCCCGGCCCATGTCGCCCTCGGCGTGTGCATGTTTAGTGCCCGACGGGCGTCACAGCCTTGGGTAGTATCTGCTGTCCCGCGAACATTGGCTGCGCGACCACCTGGCTGCGGGGTAGGAAGGCAATCAGGCCGCTGTGAGGGATCGCACGAACCTCGCGGAGGCAGGATACGCTAGACCGCGCAGCGCAATCCAAAGGAGGAGGTCGGTTAGATAATACAAAGCAGAACGGGAGAGCACTGGCTACGAGAACGAATTGCCGGGCATCCATGAGCGAAAAGGACGCAGCATCAAAAGAGCCACCACTGTGGCACTGCTGGAGAACCGAACAGCATGCCATGCAAAAAGATAGGCCATTATGCGGCCAACCTGATCCGTCTGTGTCGAACCGCTGGAAAGCCTGCCACAGCATGTGGTCGAGGTTGTCGTCGAAGAAGTTCAAGCACCCCGCGACGAACTCTGTGTATTCGACCTCTCCACTCTGGTCCAGGTCTAGGGCTCGTGCTGCGCGCTGGCACGTACTTGGCTCGACGCCCAGCTCCTGCAACGCTAGCGCCAGCTCGTCCATGGACAAGGTACCTATGAGAAGCGTTACATAGAGGGACAGGCGTTCGAGGTCGAATCACTTTGAATTCAATCCCTACAAATGGCAGCCGGGGTCATGCAGTGTAATTCTACCGCTGCTATCCTGGTCGTACTTCTTGAAGATGGCGTTCAATTTGGGCAGCTTCTTGGCGCTCAACTGGCTCGCCACCTGCATGCGGACAACCTTTTCCAGGTCAGAACGCTCGTGGAACTGGCACAAACTGTTCAATGCGTCTTCCGGCAGCGGTTGGTCGTTTTGCCCAGACCCGTCCTTGAACCTGTGAAAAATGTCCAGATTCCATTGGTTTCCTAAAATATCGGTATTGTCTAGTCGCATTGTTAATTGAAACAGGGTCAACGGTGAGGCCCCTCTAGAGTCCTCATTTCCCTTAGTTTATGGCGTGCAAGGATGGCCAGAAGAGGAAGGAATAAAAAGGCACAATACGGCTGCTAGATACCAGTCGAACCCAAGGCACTCGGCCGCTGATGGCCTTTTTTGGTCGTTGTACGTGAGCATGGCTTTGCAGAGTTGCCGCACCTGAAAGCTGCAGTGGTCTAGATGGCTTCTGTTAGAGAGGAGAGACTGGGCTATCCCTGATAAGAAGAATGCCACCGAAGTCGAGGGTAAGTATGGCTGGATAGCAATTTATCTGCTTTCTTTCGGGGGCTTACCGCGCTGGCCGCCACACTTGTGGGGCTAGGGCGCTGCACATCTCCCGCAGGCGGTGCAGAAACGGGGACGAGCCAAAAGCAACGACAAAATGAGCAGCAGGGGCAGGGATCGTTAAACCCACAGGGGAACAAGCTGCTGGAAGTCCTACGAGGTATTTTGCATTCTTCTTCCACTGCGGATGCCGTCCCGGTTTCTTCCGTAATCCAATCTGGCGGCTGCGCGAGGACGGCGAGCCAGTCCCTTTTCTTGCACGTCTTGGCCAGGAATGGAACCTTCCCGGACAGCAAGTGGAACATCATCTTACGAGAAGCTTCCACCGCCCACTGTATCTGCTCGCGTTCGCCACGTCGCTTTTTTTTTACATGGACCAACACAGGCGTGTCGGATCACATAAGACGCGACTCGAGAGAGCCGCTTATTGGATTGGAAGGGCATGCTGTTTGGCTGTGTGGAATCTGACCCCTAGTCATCCGGATCCGCTATTCGCAGCCGATGGTAGCACCGCGCGGACATGGCCGCCCCATGCCTCAGCTCTTTTCAGTGCGCGTGCGCATACATGGCGGCGCCTAGTTACTTATTGGCCTATGGGTGATTACAAAGCGCGAGAAGAGGAGGAAAACTAGGACACACGAGTGGCGGTCTAAAGGGGGGCAAGGCTACGGCACTACGATTAAGTTCGTCTGCGAAGAGCAGACGCCAGCACACGTGTAGCGGAGCTGGGCGTGGAGGTTTCAGATGGACACTTCCTCGCCTAAAGACGACGCCGAGCGACCAGACGTCGCATTTGGGGCCGAAGGCTTGGTTCCACACTTCCGGTGCCATTGTTACGGGCGTCCCCGCGATGTTGCTGCTCTTGCCGCCTTGCTTGTCGAACATTTCTGCGAGGCCCAAGTCGATCAAAACCGCGTGCGGGGCCGTCGTGGTTTCTGTTTTAGTAGAGGAGAGTTGTGTTCTGAATAGGAGCTAGAAAACGCGTGATGCTCTGGCGGGCCTAGGGTTGGCAGACTATGAATCAACCTACTTGCCTCAGAAATTATGTGTGATGGCCTTGCTCCGGGACATCAAGAGGTCGGACATCAAAGAAGGATACTTCCATCGTCGAGCAGCATGATGTTCTCTGCCTTGACGTCTTTATGCATGATTCCGCGTGCGTGGACGTACGATATCGCGTTGAGGGCCTGCGAGATTACGGTCGCGATCCACTGTTCGTTGAGCCGAAAGCCGGCTTTGTAGTTACTCTCGATGACGTCGAGCAGCTCCCCGCCTTTCGCGCTCTCCATCAGTATGTAGATGTTGTTATAATCTGAAAAAGACGGAGTTCAGAAAATGCGGAGCCGTGAGACATAGTGTTAGTTGTTCGGGCATGGGACCACATGCTGACAATAAAGGTCCGGTAGAGGTAACGTGACCAGCAAGTACCTTCGAAGTACTCGAACAGGCGAATGATGTGCGGGTGGTCGAGTTGGCGTAGCGTATCGATCTCAAGTTGCAGTTCCTCAGGCGGCATTGCGGACTTCGCTTTGTTTATCACTTTGAGTACGCGCTCCTGCTTGCTTGCGATTTCCTCCACCAGGTAGACCAGGCCGAAAGTCCCCTCCCCGAGCTTTTTCAGTGTTCTGTAATAGTCCTCTGGGCGCCCGCTCTTGTTCTTGTCGATGAAAAAGTCTCAAAAGTCTCGACGGATGCCGGCCTTGATGTACCTGGTTAGGAGTTGGCGATGGGATGCGTGTCAAATTCTTCTGCGTGAAGCCTATCGATCAAGCAGTGGCATGATCCGTAGATCGAAAGAAATAGAAATGTGGTACCAACAAAGGGTGCCGCAATCTAATTACCTATCCCTCACGCGTCGGAGAATCGCGGCGTAGAGGTTTAGAAATTCGTTAAACTCGAGCACTCCGTTTTTGTTCGTATCGAACTTGTTGAAGAGGGCTTCGAGCAGCTTCTCGTCGTTCAGTGGTGGTAGGTGGTATGAACGGCGAGGCGAGTGAGGTAGCTGCTTGACACTTGGGTCTTTTGTATAGCTGTGTTCCACGCGTTGTCCCCTTCGAGTTTTCCTCAGAGTTTCTCGCGCTTTCCCGGGGAGAACTGACCTACGCAGACCCTAGTCGAATACCGGACGGTAGAGATACAGTCGAGCTTCGGTCCCTAGGGTGCCCGCGGTTCGGCTGTTCAAAGGCGGACAGACAATCACTACAGATCTGATCTGGGCTTTTTAGAAACGGGGTTCCCCCGTGACGGAGGCGCCGCGCCTGCGCGCTCTCGCACCGACCCGGACCGCCTCAGTCAGCAAAGAACAGCCACTGACGCGTGCGGCGGGAAGATGTTTTACCCGGAAAAGCATCGCCTCACCCGCATCTGAAAAAATGCCGCCCATTCGTAAGCCCACGTCCTCGTTTAAGGTTTCAATCAGCCTCCGTAGCTCGTCCAAACTGAGCATCCCTGGTGTCGCTCCTGTATTGAACCTTTTAAACCAGGTTTTGCCGGCCCGTGTCGTTGCCTCAGCTGACGAGAGGACGTGCTGCACCTGTAGTGACGTTGGAAAGCAGACCTGAAGCATTCGTCGGATGTCTCGGTTGGTGCGATCAATGTTGTCGAATGGAAATGGTGGTACCTGCTTGAGCTGCTCTGGTGTCGGCGCAAAGGTTGTCGTAGGGTTGCCCCCCTCTCCCTTCCGTGCGTTGCCGAGCCGAAAAGCGTTGGACGGCGATGACTTGTGTTCGGCATTTGATGTTACAGAAAAGGAACCACGCCGCCAAAACCGCATGGAAGAATAGCTCAACTTCTCCTACGGGCTAACTGATGCGGGCGGCCCGCTCTGTGAGTAGCGCCCAAAGGGTACTCTACAAGACAAACGGTAGACGGCAGTTTACCACAAATCATCACTGCTGTAGGCCTGCATCACGCTCAGCCTGCGCCTATCGCCGACCCCAGCATACCGGGACTTGATCGACATCCCAAACGCCGCCCCCGCAAGTCCTCAACTCACTTTCGAAATAGATTTTTGCCGCCTCCGCGTTCTTTTTTTTTTTAAAATATTTTGCACACAGCTACCGTGCGGTTGGCGGGTCTGTCCACGATCCACTAGATAAGTGGACCTCCCAGGTCTGTGCGAGGGTCATGTACTTCTTGTTTGTCGCCTCGTGGAGGTAAGAGACCTGTCCCGGCCGGCTCACTGAAGGGACCACCACGAAGCCCGGCGGGAGCTTCGCTGCATCTGGGTGTGCCTGTGAGGCCATTTTCGCCTTGCCAGTGCCTTCTG
This sequence comes from Amoebophrya sp. AT5.2, assembly GCA_005223375.1. Lineage (NCBI taxonomy): Eukaryota > Dinophyceae > Syndiniales > Amoebophryaceae > Amoebophrya > Amoebophrya sp. AT5.2. Next base: position 6,296 of record RXOD01004405.1, read on the forward strand.
GGTTACGCAGGTTCCAAATGTGGCGCCGGGTGGACGTGCTGCTGCGGCGCGCCCCCTGCCGAAACGATCTCCGGAGCGGCACCCGGGCGGAGGAAAGACTGAAAGAGCGCTCACGCACCGCCAAACGAGACCTCCTCGGCGCCGGCTCCTTGGGAGCGGTTACGCGCCACTCGCAATAACATCAAATTTGGCGGCCCTTTCAACTCCGTCTAAAGCTTTTGGAATCGATATGTTTGTGGGTTTTTCATCGCTTGCGAGGTGGCTAACAAAATCAACTACCGCGAAGTTAAGTCAGGCATTGCGCCCTCTCATCGCACTCACCCGCCTCTCTAGTGATTTCTCTCGGACACTCTCGAGTCTTTCGCGAGCGGCGTGCGGTTGGCTCTCATGCAGAATCTATGTCGCTGCAGTCGTAGATGGCACAGCAGTTTCCATGAAAAGACGCTTGCCTGCTGGGTCGAATGCTAGTCATACGTGCCTGGGCGGTTCCGCAGGTACTGCCCTCGCCCAGCAAGCCTGATTATTTTTGCAAGTTGCTGGCGTTGCCGCGATGGCGGTGAAAAAAATATCTACGGATCGATGGTTTTATGCCACGTGGTGGAGCTCGCCTGTTTAGTCACTGCTGTACAAGGTGGCGCCCGCTTCGTGCAGCTGCGACTTCTCTTGGCTGTCTAGTATTGCGCCTCGAGTTTTGACTGCGTATTGACTGTGTTCGGATCGAATCTATGCCGCCCAAGCAGATCTTGGGATGGTCTGTGTCCAGCCTGATGCTGCTGCTAAAATAGGTTTTGATGACAGGTACTTTTGCTGCTAAAGTAGGTTTCGAATGGTGCACGCGACTTTCCTCTGTGCTACAATATGTCTCGGAGATTGATATCGCGTCATGCTTGCTAGGCATGAAAAATCAGAGCGGGGCTCCGCCCCATGCGGACGGAGTCTGTCGTAGCTAAAATGGGTCTTTTGTTGGCGGCGTGGCTGATTTGCCAACACTCCTCCCCAGATACTGGCCGCGACATTTGCATCGAGGAGACCCAATCCACGCGTGTTCGCCTCAGAGGATCACACATGCCTGGCTCTGGTCGCGTTTTTTTTACAGGCTCGAATCGCTTCGCATCTTCTCGTACTGCCTAGTATGCATCAAAGACTCGTGGCGCACGTCTACCGGGCCTGCGGCCGATCACGGAGCGGGCCAGCTTCTTGCGGAATACCGTGCGCGAATGCAAGAGAAAGAGAAGTGCGCTTGTGCAGTGGCTGCGTCGTTTCGTAAAACGTTCTCGCAAGTCCGAACCGTTCCTATGGCCGCATCCGTGTTTCTCAGCGTCCGACGGCGTTGTTTTCTAATCACGATGGCCGATATGCCGACCGAGCGGTTCCAGACATGCCTCCGCATGAAAAAAATTTTTAGTGGCGATGCCCGGCCCGACGAAATTAGGGCGAAAGCGGTTAACCTAGGACCCGAACGGCGGACCTTGTAGCAGACGCAGATGCAGGGGCGAAACCGACCATAATTTTTGTCGAGGACTTCATACTTCCTGCGGTCTTTGAGCTTCTTCTCCTGTGCAAGGTCGGCGAGCGACCGTTGCCCCGGCTGCTCGGGGTTCGTTTGCGACGCCTCTGCGTAAAACATGGGATTGGAGGTGCTGTGGTGTAGTGGTTTTTCGATTTGTAAAGCACAGACGAATCAATGGTAATCGAGCCATGGACGAAACAGGCACAAGCCGATTGGTCTGGCAGACTCCGGCGCTAGAAGGGTGTTGGCAGTACAGTTGTCGCGTTAAATAAAGCTCCAGCCTGGTGGCCCGCCCTCCTGAATCTCTCACAGGAAGGCCCTTCCTCCAGCCACACGTGCGGAGGTGGGAGATTTTTTCAACGAGCTTTCGATACACCCATGGCCATTTTGACTGGTTCCCAGGTTCGGCTGGTGTGATTGCCACCAAAGGACATGAAAGCGCCAGATGCGACCCCCGTCTTCCGGGCGCTCTTTCAGGCGACCAACGGCTGAACCATGCAAAGCGAACCTATCGTCAATGCGTTGGTAGTACCTATTGTCCATGGCGTCGTCGTCTGGCGAATGCTTTCCCTTCCCTGTCGTTGCCGCGGCTCCGCCTCCGTTTCCCGATGGCTTTTCATGCGTTATCAAGAAGGAAACAGCAAGCGGACGGCACGAGGTACGAATCCGCGAAATTAGAACAAGACGGCACAAGCCCGAGCGCCCTGCCCGCTGTGTTTCTAACCTAAATATCACGGGTGGAAGGTATCCGCCTTCGCCAAATTTCTAGCTGCGCCGCATTGCCCTCGCCGATTTGTTTGCAACTGGCAATGGCTCTTTGGCGGGTGCCGGACAAAGTAGAAGTGGCCCTACTTTCCCGGCAAGCTTCGCATTTTGCGATCGGGGAGGGAGGCAAGATCTCAGGCGCGCTCCGCCTAGCTGCTTTCTTCTCGTTAGCTTTGCTCGTCTTCGTGTCCGTCTTGCCGTCGTGCTTCCCACCCTCCTTGCCTTCTGGCGATGCGCTTTGCGACTGCCGATCGAGTTCCAGGCTGCGCTTGTCGAAGGCGTACACAGCAAAAGTGACCACTCCGGACTGCAGATACCTTTTTCAAGAAACACGCTTTGCCCAAAAATTACTTTGACATCCACCCGGCGCATCTCATTCGGTCTGCGTCCCTAGCCAGAGAAGCCTCTAGACCGCATCCACAACTGCATTCGCGCTGATTTTGTTGCCCAGTTTCACGTGGCCAACGAATTTCGTACGGAGGAGAGCCTGGGAAGAGTTGCGTAACCGCGGTGCCTCCCGCTGAGATCCGCGCCCTCGCGCATAATGCACAGCATTTATCGGACGATTATTTTTGAGAGGACTCATTATCAGGTTGCGGAGCAGTATTTCGGGCAAATAGGTGTTTCCGTCGTAGCTGCATGTATCTTTCGGTGACTGGGTCCTGCTTCGCGGTCTTCGAGTAGTCGACGGTATGGCGTGGCCGAGCACTAAGTGGATTCACGAACCTAACTTCTATTTTGCTAGTTGGTTCTTTCCTTTCAGTACCCGCTTTTTGGTCCTATTTCATTATCTTCCGAACGACTGCTGCCCCGGTGTTTTTCGCGCTGCTTCTGATCTCTTCTAGGTCAGCGCGGCCTACTCCGCAGTTTGGGGTGACAAGCTAGGCAATATTTTTCTGAACTAAATATGATCCACTTAGTAGCTAAAAATGCTGTTTGATTACGACATTCCCTCCTAGAAGATGTACTCGCGTTTGTCCGGCGCCTCCCGCTTCGGGCGCACGACAGCTTTTTCGTCCACGTAGTAGCGGAATTCAATCCTCGGCGACTTGTAGTATGACGGCATTTTGCGCAGCTTTGCGATGCGGATCTTAAAAGCAAACGGGCGGCCGACGAGCCCGTTTTCGCAATCATCCTCCAGTTCGTCGACCGAGCTGTACTTCTTGCGTTTCTTACCCGGGGAACCGTCTCTTCGATTCTCTTTCTCAATGTCCTTTTCAGTGCTAATCTCGAGAAAAGCGTCGCTCCCGGGGAGAAGGCCTGGCAGGGGGTCCTCGTACTGCAGTGAATCGGCCAGGACGAGGCTCGCGAAGGGGAGTCGATGTTGGGTGATTGTCGTCCACGGGGGCCACGGATGAGAGGCTCAGTCCTAAGCTGCCCACGATGGAGCGCTATTAATGCGCAGTTTCTTGTTGCGAGCGCGTTCGTCCTACCGCGAAATCTCGTGGCCATGCTAGAAGAACCTGTGCATCTGAGGAAAGTTTCCTAGCTGTAGCGTGTCCGGGAGCGATCGGCATTAAATCTTAATTTCTTTCTCTTTTGATGGACCTTCCAGTTTCGACCGGCTCGAGCTCCACTCGGAGCAGGGCGTCGGTTGGCTTCGGATTACAGAGTGAAACAAAACGACTGCGCAAAGCTCTTCGATATTTTTACAGTCATCCAGCAGCGCACGCTTGCCTCCTTCTGGACGTGCGGTTCGTTTCTACATCCGTCTTTTGACGAAGCGTGTAAACCTACATGAGCTCCGCTCTCCGTCCGGTTCCCCACCCCGTAAAAGCTATGATAATATCCCTGATCATTTGCAAAATGAGCGTCGTAGAGCTACGCGCAGTGACCTTCTCGCAAGATAATACCGTCGGGCCCCAACAGCTTCGCGTCCACGTTCACGGCGCAGTTGTAGATCAAGGGCTCGAGATACACACGGCAGCTGCCCACGAGGTACTCCGTCGCTGTTTGAAGTGAGAGTTGGAGCAATGGGTATTGTTAGCACTGTGCATCCAAGGATTGGATCGGCAGTGACTTGCCACAAGGTAAAACCTAATCTAAAAGAAGCAGTACTGACAGGGTCCCAAAAAGGATCCCGGGACAGAGGAAGCTCCTTGATGTCGAACTGTTCGTTTATGCACCAGTGATCGAACAGCTCACGCCATGAATACAGGTTGGAAAGCCCGCACTTGCGCTAGTGCCCAGGAGGTAGTAAGTGTGACTGGATGCCTAAACCGTTCAACAATTTCGTGGGCCGCCGCCAGTGGTTTCAGAGCGATGAGAAAACACGGCCCGAGGAGCAGTCGTGGAGTCTACGTGCGCTGGAAGGGCTCAGCTACTGGAAGAACGCCCCCAACAATAGAAGCACGCGCTGGGGGCCGAGGAAGGTTTTACAAGCCAGCGACGCAGAAAACCCAAATCACGCACGTAGGCTTCTAGTGCGGGCTTTCTTCGGCTTACATGAGGAAGACACGGTTCTCGAGCGTGTCAGCGTCCCATTCAAAAAGAGACTCTCCGTGCTCGTTTTTGCAGAGGCAGAGCACGCTCGGCTGCAGCAGTCGGGTGTTCTTCAAGCTCTTGCCGCTGCTGTCCATCACCGGAGCCAGATGGAGTCGGACCTGAGAGTTTTTTTCGCCGTTTCCATGGCTCACAACAGTAGGCCGAGGAAGCACTGGGCCTGGAAGTCAATTAGAAATTCGGCACGACTGAAAAGAGGGGAGCAATACGTTGTAGGAGTAGCCTTTCCCCAGCTCCAGCGACAGTGCCGTCGCTGCCGTTTACAGCCTGCCGGGACATCGCTTCAGACCGGCCGTAATAAATTGGGTTTGAGGGCTTTCGGCATCTTAAATAATAGCACTTTGGGCCGTTCTTTGCCGCAATCTAACGGCCCGCGATCCTCACTCATGCACTACGGCTTCGACTTGGAACTCGCGAATCCCGCTACCGATGCTGTGAACACAGGCCCGCGCGCTCCTATGCGGTTCGTACATCTCCTGTGTGTAGCTTTGCCCCTACAAAATGCCTCCACCCGACCGATCCCAAATTCCTCCGCCCAGTTGGATCTGTTCTCTAGGCAACGGAGGTCCAGGCTTGGTGGGCCGATTCTACCGCTCCGCCGACAGATTTACCCCGTTTCTCAGTCACACGTCGCCCGCAAGCACACGAGGAGTCACTGATCTAATGCGATTGCCCTGGCGGTCCTCCTTAGTCCTTCACGAGCGGTACGTTTTGCGCCAGAAGCTCCTCGACCAGCGCGATGTCCTGCTCTCGGTCCCGCCGCATCTTCTCCTGTAGCAGCAAGCCGCGCTGCCGCTTCTCGATATTTTTGATTTCACGCCGGCCCTGGAGTTCCATCTGTCGCCGCTTGCGTGCATACTCTTCTTCCCGAAATTAGAAAGCGGTTTTTGGGTCGTGGTCTTGGGGTTCCTAGCAGCGCGTTCTACCTATTCGTGCGCGGGATGACCCGAATGGGCCTGTGTGCTACAGCTGTAGCACTCCAAAGGAAAAGGGAGTCGAGTCTCCACACACAGCGTCGCCGGTGTTGCCCGACGGTTCTTGTTTTCTGTCGTAGAACGCGAGGCCATGCGGGCTCGCAGCCTCCTGCCGTTCTTCTCTTCCCGTGTGGGGCTTGGTGGCGTGTAAGCATGTCCGACCCTAGTCCGCCCGCCGCATCAGGGCGACGTGCCTTTTTCTTGGCAGACATATCTTGCTCGTACGCTTGCTGAGGCGCAAAGCACCGACCCAAAAACCAGGCCCCCTTTCCGTAAATCTTCTGTAGCTCCGACTCTGCCTTACTGTTGTCGTCGGCGTCGATCTTCTGAGAAAGTTTTTGCAACTGCTGTTCCGACTCCGCCTGCATCTCCCGCTGGAGTTTTTCCAACTGCTCCCGATGCTCCTTCTCCCGCTGCTGCAACTGAGATTCCATCTGCTGCTGCGCCTTCGCTTTCAGGTCCTCCGCCTCGGAGATTAGAGCGGCTCTGAAGCGCGTCGTGCCCAGAGCGTTGACGAGCTCGGCCTGGCGTAAACCGCGACAGCTTTCTAGAAGCTGACATTGCTTGCTGCGGTGCGGCCCTAAAAGACAGGCGGATCGCGAAAGGAATGGGGAAGAGAAGGCGGCACGCGTCCGCAACGCCACGCGAAAGCAGGCCGTACCCCGCTTGCGCCATCTAGTCTATGGCCGCCGGGCCGGCGCCGTCCTCTTTAGACCTAGAAGGGGCGGCAGCATGAACGCCAGCAATTCGCGCTACAAAACGTACGAAGCCTTGGGACTTAATCGCTAGTCAACTCTACAGATTTTATGCTGACACGGCAGGCTTCCTAACTTGAGTTTTCTTTCGTACTCCTCCTGGAGTTTTTTTTTCTCTCTGAGCTCAGCCTCTTGCTGCTCGGCGGTTTGACCCGACCCGGCCCCGTTTGGGTTTGTTGTGAAGTCCCCCTGCTTCTCGGACAATTCTTTTTTCGCTGCGTCGTAGGATATTCTTCCCGCATCGATCAGGTCCAGACAGTACTCAGTAGGCGGGGGCACCTTCGCTGCGGGATCGAGGAAGGCGCCGGGGTCGATGTACACGAACACGTAGTTCTGGCCTATTATCAACCGGTCCCCGTGCTGCAGCTAGGGTTACAGGTGAAGCGTCTTGCTGTGATAGCGCCTTCTGTTTAGATAGCGTAGCGGCTCCTGTGCGTGCTGCTCGTGAGTACACATCTAAGTCTGGGCGGTCTGTTGTGGAAGCGTTTGCAAGGGGACACGCGCGGACCGCGGGAGTGGGTCATCACGATGGGGCCTACGGCGTGATTCCTATTTTCGTGAAAGGCGCGGGAAGATTGCTCCATAAGTGAGGTTCGGCTACGGGCCTGCACATTTGACAGCACGACGGGGCATATTTACCTGGCAGTAGTGCCAGGATGACGGAGAGGTACTTCTCATGAGGAGAAGTGCCCTCGTTACGCTTCTTCACCCATGTGGATGTTCGTTGGTGCGTTTTCGCTCTAATCACAGCCTTCGCCGCCCTCGAAGAAGAAGTTGTCGCCGTTGACGTAGGTAGACGCCACTGCTGTCTTATCTTCCACGAAGAGAGTTACTTGAGAGCGCCGCTCCTCCCTCTTGCGTCGACTTGTGATTCTGATTTTTGAGTTTGGGTATCTCTCTTTGCCTCCATCTTGACTACGGTATACCGGCTGGGGGTCCACGGTTGCTAGCCCGAGGCTAGTAATGGATTTCCAGCCTGACTTCTAGGTCACTGGGAACTGCGGGCTTCGAACCGCGCTTACGTTACGGTAACGATGTACCAGTTAAGGTAAAGCCTAAGGACGAAACTACAGGCAAGCCTGGGTGTAATTACCGCCGGCCTGACTTCTAGTCATACAAACTAAGAAGAAAGAATACCTGCAGTGCTTTTTCTGGATTCCAACACCGGCAAGGACCACATGCGGCTTCCACTTGCTGGCGGGATCCTGCTTTCCCAGGTACCAATGGGTTTCAGCCTCTCCTGTCCCTTCTGTGTCTGGCGGGAAACAAACTTACAGCTTATTACCCATCGCCCCGCGCATTTTTCCTAGTTTAAGAATCTTGGCGTGACGCGCTTTCCAGTGCTAGGACCTGTAGACTCGACCGATTGCGCCCTCATGTAAGTGGCCTAAAGAACGCTCTAGCGTAGCTGGCTCTTCCTGCCGAGAAAGTGAAAGGGTGTTCTTCCCCGCGAGGCTGGCGATGAGGGCGCTTTCCAGCGGTGCCCGCATGCCGCAAACCCTCGGGCTCCGATCTGCCGCCACATCTAGAGCAGCGCACAGACGAGGAAGTACGCAGAGGAAACACTGAAAGCAAACTACAGAGAAGAAACACGTAAAAGCGACTAAGCAAACTCCTGGACGAGTGGTTCATGCGTATGAGTAGTGGAGCTTCCCGGCAAGCATGGCATCCTCGTGCAGGTTCGAGATGTGAGGGACGTCCAGGTGCTTCTCGCGTTCCTTCACCTCCTTCACGGTCACCACCTCTTTCACTGTTACTACTCTATGTTACAGAAAAGGACAGGGCCAGGGCATTGATTTATCCACGCACGAGCGCAGGAGAGAGTAAACTGTGTTCCTTCGCAAGTACTTATATTTGCCGCTGTGTGATGCCCTCAGTAACATGTATTTTTTGTTGAGGCCCTGTGGATGCCCTGGCATCTCTATTCCGTTTGCCCGCGGTCCCCAACAGAAAAGCTAGGGGCAGCCTCCCCCCTGTTTCCTGCCGCTACTTCCCGTTGTCGAGTTCACTCTTGGCATTGGCGTCGTGTACGCGATGTTTGGGAAGGCATGCGTGCGCTGCACCGCTTTCTACTGCAGCCGCTACTAGCTACAATCAATGCCGTAAATGTGACTAGCACGTCCCCTAGTCCTTCACCACTCCAGCGCCTTTGTCGCCCGCCGCAGCGGGGTCTCCTGCGGCCTTCGCCTGCTTTGCCTCCGCTAGTTTCTTGAAGAAGTCTTGCTGCATCTGTATGAGCGCGTCCTCCAATGCTCGGATCTCCTTCTCGTGCTTCTCCTTGGCCTTCCCAAGTGCCTCCTCATCCACTACGCGCTCGACGATCGTCTTCGTCTCCGCGACACCTGTGTTTTTTTTTTGCGATGTTGCCTTGCAGTTGCGCCCTCTCTGAGCGCGTCGCGGGCACGCGAAATGAAGGACGGATACCGGCGCAGCACAATGAATGGAAAACAATTACCTCCCGCCTCCACCATTTCGCGAAGCTTTGCGTTTTCTTCGCGGAGCTGCCGAATGATCTTATCCTGGGGGTCCTCGTTGATCACACTCTGGTTCTTGATCTTCTTTGCGCGGTCTGCGTACCTTAGTGTTGATAAACTCTCCTGGTAGTTGTTGCTTGCCGGAGAAATCGCGCAGAGAGCTTTAGAGAGGGGCTGCTCCGCAAGTGCTTTTTGGAAAACCAATGGCCACCTAACTCAGCGGAGTTTTTCTAGGGATCGACGGCGCGGGTGCGTTTTTTGCTGCGAGCGCGTTTCTTTGTGAGCGCGTGCGGACGAGGGAGGACAAACTCCAGCATCCCAAGCCCGCGGTCCGAGCTACCACACGGAAAAGAAAATGGCAAAGCGTGAGCGGTTCGGATACCCGTGGCCTTGCCTACACAAAGCAAAGACAAGATCAACACCAGAGGCTCGCGCATGCATTGGGCCTCTGGCTTTCTCCAGGCACTTTGAGGAGCGGTGGTTGGCATAATCATGACGGTGAAGCTCGAGCCGCCGAGAGCGTTCTGGAGAAGGCGCGTCAACCGTTTTAGAACTGGGCTGCATCGTCTCCGGCGCTGCACTTCCGGCGGGGATGCGACTGTAATTACACCTGTCCTGCACAGGTGAGCGATATCCGGAGCCTGTACAGCTGCGAGAACAATATCTCGCTCGCGCAGACGTGTCACGAGACAAGCGGCGGCTGCTCCCCCGGTGCCACGTCCTACACGGCGGAACCCTCTACCTGGAAGACATGCTCCGAGACGCTGCCGTGATTGCGAAGGACGCAATGTGGTCCGCCGTCTTGCGGAAGGGAGTACATGACGTAAAGACTTACTCGTGGTGTATTTTTCACTAGTGGCTGGCGCTGGAATTATATCTGCGCCGTCCCAGAATCGTGCTCTGCCGCGTCGATAAGCGACTCTAACTCTTCCTATTGTGAAGCGGGGTGCCAGCGGACAACGGACGCCACTTTGTAATATACAGTTTCCTCCAAAGGCGCCCCCCCGACGGATCCGAGCCGGAGAAAAAATCGGTCCTCTAGCTAGCTTGGAGTCGCGGTACGGTATGACTACGTTCTTGAGGTTGGCCTTGCCGCTGCATGCGTCCGCCAGTTTCTCGATCACGTTACCCAAGCACGAAAGACCTGTAGTGGTTGTTCGTGGCGTGCTACTTCGTCTATGCTGTTGTTGCCGATTGCCATAGCAACGCTGGGCCACCGCATTCTTGCGCAACCGGGGCACCTGTGATCTCACCCGGCCAAACAAGGGTCCGCTCCACGATCCGCGTCCCGCACCTAGAATTTTTGGCACCAACTTGGAAGTGGTGCTATCGCGGTACCTGCGATCTCCCCGTGGCACGAGAAGGCTCCATGAGGCGACCCGCCCTGGACGCATTTTCGGTCCTCGCAAGGCGGTTGACTTTTAAGACGGTGCTCTAAACCAAGGATTCAATATTGCATAGATAAACTAAGCAAGTTGCCTCCCGGGAAGTCTTCATGGTATGTAAAGCAATCAGCAGGTCCGAGTAGTAACGAATAATGAAAAAAAATACTTTTGTTAATGGCGGATCCCTCCTTCAGGCGGTCGCCCGTCGCCCCGGTCTTCGCCGCTTTCTCGCTGCCGGCAAGGTCCACGAGGTAGACGCAACTGAGCTTTGTCCCCACTCGGTCGCCGACGTGGGACAGCTGTCGCAGCTCGATGCCCAGCAAACATTTAGAAACGCCGAAACTGTGCTCGCGGACCCATCGCGCCAAGGCATGCGCGCGCACATATATATTTTTTTTCTCTCAACGTCAGCGGCGGCAGGAATTTGCTACAAAACTAGTGGCCATGAGCCAAGTAGCAGTGAACTGCTGGAAAAAGTTTCTTGTGCCGAAGGTCTGGCTCTTCAGCCCCTTCTTTTGGTGCGTGTCACCGCAAGAAGATATTCAGCAAGGACAGCAGCTATTCTGTGCTAAAGGCTCGCCGCAGAGGGAGGTGCCCACCCTGCTAGGGCAGCGCCGCGAGCCATTCCGTATACGTCCCGTCCGCGATTATACAACATGCAAGCGAGATCCGAGCACAGTTTCTTCTGCCATTAGAAATTCCTAACCGTGTGCGCACGCGAGCTGGTAGCATTCATGAGTGTGGACCCGATCGTGCGGTTGCCGATGCCCTGCTCCATGATCTGGTCGATTTCGGCGTAGGAAGTCACCTTGCACTTCGTCAGCCCGGACACGTACACACCTAAATAGGTTACCGAAAAGCGACACCTTGCTTCCAAGTGGTGCCCCTCCCACGGTGGTACCCCTTGGCACTCCACTTAGTGTCTGCGGCTGGAGCGTGGAGAAAGAGCGCTTGCCGCGGTTGTGGGATCGTCTAGCCCTCGTAGTCTCAGCGTGGCCTCAGGTTTGGATGTGTGGCTGAATACAAGTAACATTTCGCACGACGCGTGCTGCCACGCTCATTCCTAAAACGGGACTACAAAAAGGCTATTTGTTCGGAGCCGCGCAGCTGTGGTTGTGAAAGCAAGGCTTCTGTTTGGATTCCTAATTCCTTCGACTCACGGATTTCGAGGCCACCCGTGGTCCGCTTGGAAGGGTGGATGAGAAGGTCCTGGACCTTCTCGTTGTATATCTCGAGCATGGAGACGACCACGTCGTACTCCAGTGCGGTGTCCTTGTTTGCCGATATCCGCTTGAAGATTTCGTCGCAGGCGATCCATTTACAAGAAAAGCTGCGCGAAAAAAAAGAGGCTGTAGATGCTAGTCTCTTTCTGCTTCTCTTCGCGCTACCGCCGCAACACGCCTGCTAGGTGCCTCCTACCGCTCTGACTCAATTCGGTATTTGTGAGAAAATATCACGACTGCCCCCCCAGAGGTGCTTACTTCGAATTTAGCGACGATTCTGACTAGTAAAAGCTGCCGACTAGGGAGCCGGTCAAAATACCCGCTGTTCTGAAGCCGCGTATACATAGAAAGCCATAGTATGCATAGAAAAGCGGATACATTTGTGGAAAATCACGACCAGCTTTTGCGGGGCCGTGTTGCATATAATGTTCCTACAGGTGCTTGTTTTTGTTTGCGCTCGCGAACGCAAACAAAGCCCGGCCCGGTTTCTGTTTGCCGCATTGCCCCCCCTCCCCGCCGATAGTGCGAGCCAGAAAATAGGCGTCTTCGGAAGAGCGAACTAGTAGGCGTGTTGGTGAAATAGCCACTCGCGACTGGGAAAATATCCCGGCGCTTTTCATTCTTAAGCGGCACGATCCCTTTGTTGGCACCGTAGCCGACCATTGAGTAGGACTTGCCCGCACCGGTCTGACCATAGGCGAAGAGGCAGCAGTGGTAACCCTCCCACGCGTTGTTGAGCACCTGGATGCCCAGCTTCTGGTAAACTCGCGTTACAGAAAGAGCACGGAAGGTGCGACTTCTGCTTGGCTTCCTGTGTGCCGATAAATCGCTCTCCCGGTCTTCGTAATAGAGCGCTCGCCAAACAGCAGCACTCCGTGTTTTTTTTCCTGAACTATTGATGAGGATACAGTTGGTAGAGGCTCCTCCACATCCGCCAATCATGAATGCGGCGTGGCCGACGTGACTCTACCCCTATAATCATGAAGAGCGGAACAACCCATTTTTGGATGCTAAGTACTTACTTGCCCTACTCAGCCCGCGAAACCTTAGTTGTTACCCCAACTGACCGGAAGACTACCAATACGTTCGAGACACGTAGTCGCATTTTTCCGGCCTTCCACACTGCTGCTCGTCCTAACATCTCCTGACTCGCGTAGCGGGACTTGTCGCCGAGCGCCGGGTCCGGGATCGTGATGTTAGTGGCGGGCTCGTCGACGAACTGGTCGTGCGACCAGAAGCTGTGGTCAAACGCGAACTTCTTCTCCGCCAGCGTGTCGTCCAGGTCTCGGAGGTAGGCTTAGAAAAGGAGAGAAAGAGCCTGCGTTTCCATGTACTTCCCGCGCCTTATGGGGGTTCGGTTTCCTGCCCGCGCCTTATGGGGGTTCTAAAATCAAAACACGCCGGCATGCCCCAAGCCGTACTTCCCTTAGTGAACAAATCGCTCTCGGACCGGCTAGCGTGGACTTCGTGGGCGCTACGTCCTCTCGATTTGTTTCTTTTGCGGCCCTTTTGAAAAAGGGGCACGGATTTTTTGGGAAATGTCGCTTGCGGAAAAGCGAATCGCAGTCGAAAGCTCGCCTTCTTGCGATCGAGTTCTTTCTCCCCTCTTTCGACCGAAGCATAAATCGTTGTGCTGTCGACCATATCCACGGCGAGGCGGCATCCCATCTGCCGCTCTCGATCATTGAAGGGGCGGACGCGCACGGCGACCTTCACGGCGATCTCCGTCATGCTTTCCGGAGCGCCGGTTTTCGAAAAAAACTTGAGAATGCCTTACCGCATTTTTCCGGGCCTGCGCGAAGAGAGTAGTCGGACACCACGGCCAGAAGAGTGAGAAAGCTGGCCGCCCCCGCGCGGGCCCCTCTCGCCCGGCAAGACGATCCGCTACAAATGGAGAACGCCTGGCTTAGTTCTTGCATGCAAAGTGTGCTGTGGTCGGCCAATGTCAGGACCTTTAGAAATGTCGGACGACGTAAATTGCGGAAAGCGGAAGGGAGTGCTGCTTCCTTTTTGTAGAGGTAGGAATAACGATAGTGCACTTGATGCTAGAAGCGCGGTTCACTCTTCGGCTGGTAGCTTGAGGGAGGCCAGTCTGTGCTCGCTCTCTGTTCTTCTCTCGATTCTGGCACGGGGCCAATGGTACGCTAAGCCTGCCTTTGTCGTATAAGTATTGCAGGGCCTTTTCAGCTTCTCTTCACTTTTCTTTCTATGACTAGACAGCAGTCGCAGCTACCATGCGAACACTTCCTTTGCCAATAATCCCGCGTTGGCGCTCCTGAGTAGTTCTCGCGGAAGTATCTGTTCAACACCGTTACGAGGTCCGCCAGCTTATCTGTGCGACACCCTGGGGTCACACTGATAGTGGCAAAATCGAGCAGCGAGCTGGCGCCTCGGCCGTCGCGCTCTAACAGTGAAATTTACCTGGAGAAGCGGTCTGCTCGGTGTTCAGGTTTTTCCACACGGCGGCGGCGGTTCCGTCGCCGAGCGGGTCTGCCCCAGCTGCTTGCGTTACGTGACCGCTGCGCCAGCAGGTCGACGACCAGCTTTTTGTTTCAGTAGCCTTGATTTCGCACTGTAGGCTGTACTTCAACAAGCGCGCCAGACGTTTTGCTTTGCAGCTCTGGCATCTTCTAGTTTTGAGGCTTGGGGCTGTAGCCAAGTTCTTATACTTCAGCAGTTGCGTTTTTTTCTCTCAGTATGTCTTTCGTCTGGCCTAGTTCGTGGCGACAAAATTAGTAGAAGGCGCCAAGATTCCTCGTCGGTGCTATCAGTAGCGCCTAGGCCTGCCGATCCTATCTACGCTCTTCTTTGGCGCCGATGCCGCCCGCCCGGCGGAGCATCGCAGAAGTGCGAGAGTTTGAGTGAGTGCATGAATGTACAGAGATGACAACAAGAAACAAGTAAAAGGGTGCCTGTTTCTGTTTGGCAGTCAGACGGGCGACCTCGCGGAGCCGGTCCGCGGTCTCCTTTAGCTTCGCGCGGTTGTCGTCCTCGATCGCGCGGAGACGGTCCAGCTCCTTCTGTTTCGCGTCTAAAAAAGTCGTCGGCCTTTTGTACGCGGGCGCTTCGCTGCGCTTCGAGGTCTTTCAGAGCGGCGTAGCTTGTGGCCAGCTCGCTCCCAGCAGCAGGTCCTTGCCGGTGGCCGGATTTGGTTGCCCAATTCATGGGGCTGCAAGCTCCTTATCCCGAAAAGAAATCGCCAGCACTTGGCTCAGTCTAGCAAGCGAGTGCTTCTGAGTAGACATGACTTATCGGCAGGCCACGGCTACTGGCTTGGCGAGAAAGAAGAGAAACTGAAAACAAAAAGAACTGTGCCAGAATTACGTGCTTTCACTCGCCAATGGGCCTGGTTCCTTTCTCTCCGGCAGTGTTGGAGGCGAGCGACGGAGAACAACTCGCAGCGCAAGAGCAAGATCTGGCCTCAAAGAGCCTCCGTTCTCAGTTTTTTGCTATTGTATTCGCAGGTTCCGGATTGGGGATCAAAAACTCCGGGATGGGATTTAGTGCAGCATAGCCTTCTGTCGCGGTCGTTTTCCTTGGTCTTGTGCGGTCCATTAGTTCAGTTCAAATGGCATCGATTGTCTTTCTTTGCCGTCAGTTTCAAAGAGAAATGGGATAGCTGTATCCCTTACACTAGCGCTAAGAGCCGCACTTTTGTCAGTCAGTGTTTTGTGCCTTTAATCTTTGAGTTGCTGCACGCTGTCCGCCGCAAGTCTGCATTCCGCCATACGGCTGATACCGAACTGCACATAGCTGGGCAGCGTTACCGTCGGCCGGCCGGTGGTGCGCGAAATAGCTTTTGTCGGTCGAGAAATAGCGACCAGTGATCACTTCAACTTCTTTCGGGAATCCACCCCTTCGAGATGGGGCAAGCGCCGACTCGAGAATCATTGTGGACCACGACGTAGCGGCGCGTCAGAGCCTGTGCCCGCTCCGTCAACCTCTCACCAAAACCCACCCCCCACTAGGACGCCTTGAGAAAGGCGACCTCCTGCATTCTTCGTCGTTGCTCGGCCGCGAATTTTATCTGTGACAGCATTTTTGTACCGCTTCCCCCTTCGGCTAGGATGCTCGCCATGTTTTCGACTTCCCTGCCCTTGCTCTTTGCCACCACCCCGCGCCCGCGTGGCTGGAAGTGGTCTCCCGGTTTTCTGCTCCCCACCATCGCTGCAGGCCCTGTGAAATTCGGCCCTGTGAAATTCGGAACGCGCGCCCGCGCGGTGGGCCCTCGACGGGTACCGACGCCCGATGCGAGGCGGGGGTCCAGGAGGTCCTGCGGATGCGCGCGGACCTGCGCCTGGAGGTGCTGCTGGGTGGTGTGGTGGCTGTTGTCCCCCAGTGCTGCGACATTGCGGCCGCTGCTCTCCCCCATCGCCGCCGCGGTCGCCCACGGAGCGCCGCGGGTGTTGTATGCGGTCGGAAATGCCTCGCGCTGCAGGTAGGACATGTCCGCCACGTGCTGCGCGAGCTGGTGCTGCTGTTCCGTCTCCTGCGACAGCATCGCGAAAAACCGATCCTCCGCTGAGGGTCCTCCTGCCGGCGCGCCCTGAGCGGTCCCAAACAGCTGGTGTCGACTGTGGTGACGATCGGCTGAGCTCACGCTCCCTCCTGCGCTCGAGGGCGGATACGATTGCTGCGCGGGACAAGGGGGGCCAAAACTAGCACTGTTCACCCGCTGCGGCGGCGGCTGGTAGGAGCGCTGGGCGCTGTAGACGAACGTGGGGTTCAGAAGGCTAGAGGTGTCGTTTGCTACCGGGGGGGGTGGCGCGAAAAGCTGCTGCGGGAACGCTTGGTCGCTGCGGCCTTGCTGCGGGTTGCCCTGCTCATAGTAGTCTTGAAATACAGGCTCCGCTCCACGGGGCAGTGGGTGGGGCGCGCTGCGATTGCCCGTCGCCGATGCCGGGTTTCGGCTGCTGTTTCCAGACGAAGACGTGGGCACGGAATAGCGCTTTTCGTAATCAACTGCTCCAACCACGCCCGACTCCTGCGGCTGCAATCGCTGAGGCGG